>JADDOH010004205.1:0-26260 GCA_016648135.1 Agrypnia vestita
GTCTCTAATTAAAACAATGGCTGGGATGGAAAGGATGTCTAGGGAAGAAATGTGGCATATTTTTTTCTTCAGGAACGTGTGTGCAAAATTTGGGTCCAATCTGTCAAGCGGTGTAGATTTGAATATAACATATATCTGGGGAGGGGATGGGTTGGAGGGGGAAGGCAAAATGTCACCTATATTACCTGACTGGTCCTAAAGAATACGTATACAAAATTTGGGTCACATCGGTCGAACGGTACAGAATTGCATGCAATATATGTCAGAGGGAGGAAGGGTAAAAGAGGAGGGGGGAAATGTCACCTATGTTACGCACGAAAGATGTAAATGTTGGTGAACAAATCGTTGTAGGCTTGGCACATTCCCACTATGGGTGAACGTAATCCGGAGTTGGTACGAGCAACAGGAATGTGGAAGAGGTATTGTGATCTAGTAGCTCATGCTGGGACGTGGATGTATCTGCATAGTGCAGCCGCGTTCTTATGTATTTTGTTTGTATTTTAAGTTTTTCAGTATGTATATTATAATAGAGATTCCAAATGTATTATATATAGTTTTTATGTTATTATATTATTATTTATTTATTATATTTATATTTTATATTATTTTATATTATATGTGTTAGTTTTTTCGTTTTAGTTTACAATTTAGGACTACGGTAGGCCAGATGTTAACAAATTTATTAAAATCCAACGTCTTCAACGGAAAAGTCATCACTGTCCAACATTTATCATAAACTAGACGAAGTATTGGTAGACTAAGGCTCAGTTGATTATTGGAATGAATCAAGAGGGGCATTCATAAAGTCGACAAACCAAGGTGAATCAGAGAAGAATAAAGGACTTTCCTTTAGGTGGCTAGGGTCAAGTCTGGGCTCCAGTATCGTCATAATAAATATATTAAAATAAATTCGTGAAAATTTGTAAATGGTAAAATTAATCTTTTCCAAAAAATAGACTTTCACAAAGTGTAATTTTATTTTATTTTTCATTTTTTGGTTTTCTTACAGCCACATAATTAATAAATCTTGAAAAAAAAACAATTATTGATGTACAGAGCCTTGGGCCAATTACAAGAAAACACACATATATATATATATACACAAGAGTATTGTACCAGGATCGATAAAAAAATAAGAAAAAACAATATGTCAAATAGTGAGTTTATGTGAATGTGTGTATTTGTGTGTTTTTATGTGTTGTGTGTGTGTGAAAATGTAATGTACATACAAAGCCACGCAAACTTACTATCATCCAATGATGGAAGATTTTAACAAGGTTTAAAATAGGCGAAATATAAATTAGGCTAGGAATAATTATAGTGGATTTATAATTATAATTAATAAATATCGGGAACCAATTCATTTATCCAGACTTCACCTAGCATAAAATTGTGCATGCAAAATAAAATTAATAGCTAATTTACTAAGCACCACGTCGATTCTCAGGGGGTATGTAGAGAGGATAGAACGCTACGTTATTCTGTCCTGGCACACTACTTTTGTCTCATCCACTTTTATACATAATTCTATAAACGATCTTCGTTTTATGAAGTTTCTAACACGGTCAAGAATGTTCTTAGGTTTTCACGGCCACTCAGAATCTTCTGGTTTGGGTCTCCTTGGGTATTATGCCGTGTTTTTACGACTCTTTCTGGCCGACGTTACGGATCCCATTGCAGGGTCCATCATCAGGGCTGATGTGTGCCAAAAAGGTCGTAAAAACACGGCATAATACTCCAGAAGACACAAACCAGAAGATTCTAACGAGGTCATCTTCCAATATTTGATGTATCCGGTCTTGTCAGGTCTTCTGCGGGCGCCCCCTGTTTTTTTTTACCTTCAACACTCGCCTCATATATTTATTTTACCATCATTTCTTCGTTCGACATGGACAATCCATCTCAGCCATCCTTTCTTTATTCTATCAATTACACTACCGCCAAGATTATATTCACTTTTAATTTATTCATTCTCCACTGTATAGAAAATTAAATAATGTATCATTTACAGAGGACTACATATTATATCGTCGCTGAATATATAATATAATAAAGCCAATGTGCCGTTTTGTACATTCTGAGATGAACGAATCAATTAGTCAATTTTTCATATGAATAATGCAGATATACTAAAAAAAACATTGCCGTTCATCTGGAAAGTCTGCCTAGCAATTATTTAAAATATTTTTTATTTATCTAGTCTGTGTTATTATATATATAACAGTTTCATTCGTCTATCACAGAATGTACTAGAACAGCACATAGGATTAATTATATATACAGCGACGATATATCAGTACTGCTGACAAAGAACCTGCATTAACCCTTTATAGGACAACTTCTTTTTTTTAAAGATACGAGCCTAGAATTTTTTTTTATGTATTCTTTATTCATTTTGATGAACAGAATATTTATTATATTTTTTGGAAAACGTATAGCTTTTTTGTTATTTTCGATTTTCCAGCGGTCAGTTTTCTAACCAGTGTCCATTTAGGTAAAAAAAAAGTGATCTCAGAATTTTGTTTTCGTAATAAAAATAGGTTTTTTAGTAATAAAAATACTTTTATTTATTTCTGTTAGAAGAATAGTTTATTAATAATTATAATAATATTTTATTCCGCTGGCCAGACAAATGGTATGTCCTAAAACAAGGTACGCAAAGCGTTATTTTGCAATTGTTGCATGCTACCGAGCTTCATACCACTTTCAATGTAGTGCTGCAAAAACCACATCTACGAAGTGTATATTTTTCAGGATGATTTGAATTGATATCATTAGGCAATGTAGTTTGAGGTCGACTAAGCCTTTTTCGTGATGTAAAAGATCAGCTGATCAGCTAACTTGTTTCGGAAGTGAAGATATGTAATAGGTTTTTTTTATCCAATTACTTCAATGTTTCCCTATATTAAATATATGAATTAAAGATGGCAGATTCAATAACGTAATATCAAAATTTAATCCACCACCACCTTGATTTCCACGTTGTGTTATAAGACGATGTTAGTCGATCAAAGTGATCAACTCCTCCCATAAATAATCGGGAGGCGCGTGATGCCGTTGCTTACGCCACTTATAGTTGTAGTAGGAGATGGAGTAACTTATGGTGATAGATAAATGTCTAGGTCTTCATCTGAAGAACAATCAGCTTCCATAATACCATCAATGTAAGTAGGGTGCGCTACTGCATCGACAGGATCAGAATCGAGATTATTCTCAGCAGCGCTCCTACGAGCTGAATCCCGAAGACTTACAAGACCATGAAGAATCTCATCTTCAGCATCAGATCTCCTCCTATACATCTCTTGCTCCTCCATAAGCTTGGTCCTCCATAATTCCTTCAAATAACGTCCTCACCCATTTCTTCAAAGTCTTTTACGCTATAATCTCTACCTCTCTCATTGTCCATTCTAAAACATAATTTTAAAAATTCAAAATTAAATTTGGTGTTGCAATACAGACTTTTACTTATACATATAACATTCTATGACTATTTAATTTCATTTTGAGATATACATTTCAAAAAATATTACAGTTTCAATGAAAACAAAAATAATCAATTTTATCAGCAATTTTTCAAAATTATTTTATCAAAGGATGACACATATCATCAAATAACTCGATAGTGGGAAATTATACACAAAATATAACAATTTATAGTGAAAGTATACTATATTGTTAAATTTAACTGTGAGTATTGTGGCTAAGAAATTATTTTTACTGTCTGTAATATGATAATCAAAAAGGGTCCAAATTATAGAATTTGTGGTTAGATTCTAGACAGCATACTCGAAAATTTAATGTTATTTTACTATTACATATATAGTTTACCGTAAGAATAAAAAAAAAGTGTATTATTATGTATTGTATAAATGTATTTACTTTGTCTTCAGTAGAAACTCACAATTTTTGAAAAACAAGAGCTCAAAAACAACTGTTCTTGAAAAATTGATAGCCATCGTGTCGCTAAACGGACGCTGGTCAGATAACTGACCGGGGGGCCATATTTTTCGTAATATATTCAATATATGCGAACTTCATAGCGGTTGGTTGGATTCGAAATCTCGGTGCATTATTTGAGAATGATTAGAACCCATAAGGGTGTTGATAACTTGTAAAATTAAATAAATATAGACCTTAATGTTGCCGGTCTCAAAACTATCCATTTTGGCTTATGACCTATAAAGGGTTAAGATTAAAAATCTTCTCCAGCCAATAGATAGATTTCATTTGATTCATTCATTACTAATTATTTGTTTTGATTTGTTTTAAATATCGTATAACTGTGTTATAAAATTCTAACCAGGCGAAAAATGTGCTTTCATCGAAGATAAATTAAAGTAAATAACTATGAATAGAACACAACGTTGTTTACTTCACACAATGACAGTTTAATTAAACAAATTAATTAAAACGTTTTCGATACTTACTGCATCATCTTCAGTTATATCTGTGTCTGTGTCTGTGACGTACTGTAACAGTCTAATGTCTGTGTCTAATGTCTGTGAGACGTACTGTAACAGACCTAATATTTCTGTATAGGATCGTAAATAGTTTGATTGATTGCCCCCAGATTATTAGTCTGATCGACTTATATGCCCCATCGAGGTCATCAAGACACAGTGCATTATTCTATTATAGTGGAAATGTCAGAACTAATGCATTAGCAAACTCTGTAATTCCCAGATTACACTCATTAGGGAATGAACATGCAGAGGCGGCTGATTGACTGATTTTTTCTGATAGTATAACTGTGTATAGGACAAAGCTGATACAATTGTTTACATCTCAACGAAATGGAAATGGACAATAAATTTTACTGTATTATTATTTTACCTTAAACTATTATTATTTGTACCTACTGTATTATTATTTTAACTGTCTCATGTTTTTCTGTATTATTAATATTATTACCTTTTAACTATTATTATTGTAACTTTTAACTGTATTATTATTGTAACTGTCTTATGTTATTTAAAAAAAAAATTATTCTGTATATTTGTAAAAGCCCATAAGGGTGTTAAATAAATAAATAAATATACATCTTCAGTAATATATATAGTATATTACTGAAGATGATGCAGTAAGCATCGAAAACGTTTTAATTAATTTATTTAATTAAACTGTCATTGTGTGAAGTAAACAACGTGTTTTTCTATTCATAGTTATTTACAATGAACTTCCACAAAGTTAATCGCGAAAATTTCGAAATATTATAAATTAAAGTTTTAATGAAAAAAATCAATTACGCACGTTGGTAAAATTCCTCCTTTAAGGCGGCCTTAAAAAGCAGAAGCCTCCTCGGCGGGACACCACACGTCATTACGGAGCGGGAAATATCTGAAAAAGGGAGGACATTCCTTCGGCGGGGCGGTTCCGAGCCAAAATATCGCACATAACAGCCATTCCGGGCGTATTATAAAACAATCATTCATCCCCCGCGCCGGGCTCATCCGCGGACACGCACACGCGCGCACACGTGCGGGACGGTACCGTCTGCCGGCCTCCTGAGAATGTGCACTGAGAATCCGGCTTTATTCAATACTAGCTGTGCCCGCGCGGCTTCGCACACGTAGATTTTTAGTACACTGTTTGGATCCTCATAGAACTTTCGCGGACCTTCTAGAACATTCTCTTTCGGGAAATTTATCAAATGTACAGGGACCTTCTAGACACACCGACACATTCCGCCACTCAGTTTAGAACCTTATAGAACTTTCGGGAATTTTCTAGAACCTTCTCCTTCCAGAACTTTCTAGAGCAGGTTTTTCCGGAACCTTCTAGACTCACCGACGCAGTCGGCGCGCCTATTTTGAAACAATCTGAAGCATTTGCGGCCTTCCCATAACAAAAAAATGTGCTAGAATGCACATTTTCGGCACACACTCCCACCCACGCTCAGCCACCTCCACCAAACTCGCATATTTCCGATGTGACACCATGAGCTATCCACCTCCATGACCACCGGTGGGTGGTTGTGGCTGGTTGTGGAGAAAACTTGGCGGATAGGGAAACACGGGTTTATTTTTATATATATATATCGTGTCTGATGGGAAAATTGTTTTAACTATTACATTTCAACTAGCTTTGTTTTAAAGACTTGTTTCCTGAATCAAGATATATATCTACATACAGGGTTTTTTGGAAAATATTAATATCTCGCAGGACTATATTCTTGCTTTAACCATGATCTCTGCAACATCTAAGTTTTTTAAGCATTTTTTTTTCAATATTTCTGTTTTATGTTTTGTAAAACGTTGTACTATCATTACAGTTACTCATATCGAATATAAAAAAAATATTCCCTTTAATACAAGACAAGTCAAATAAAGGATGAAAACCTTCTAATTCTAATTGGAAGAAAATTCCAATTGGAATTTCTGCAGGATTTTTATCGTTTTATAAAGCTTGTATTAAAATGAATGAATTTTTTTAATCGATATAAGTTACTGTAATGGTTACTGTAGGTCATGGCTGCTTGAGCATTTTCGACTCATAATATAGTCCTGCGAGGTTATTAATATTTTCCAAATAGCCCTGTATATGTGTCATAGAAATGAAGTCGACTCGACTTCGACTCATACTATGGTCCTGCGAGGTTATTAATCTTTTCCAAATAGCCCTGTATATGTCTCATAGAGATGAAGGCAGGGCTTATGACCTATCGTACGGTTGGGTTAAGTAATCACTTTACACAATGTAACATGCGTTCATCAATTCCACCCATGATAGACTACCACATCTATCAAAGTTGTATATATCTTAACTTTGCACACCCTGTTCCATATGCGCTTTGTTTTTTCATTACCGCCCTCTGTGGTTTGAAAGTTTGTTATTTTCATAAACAAATATAGATGTTGCCTTGGTATGAGATAAGTATCTATATTTTTGACTTGGAATTTTTAAAGCAGTATCCTTTTTTTATGACATTCTTCCTCTTAACATTACACCAGAATACCTGAAAAATATTTCAATTTTTAACTCCTTTCTAGATCAGTTTTTAATCTTCTTGTCAAATTGTAGCTAAACCAAAGTAATCAGTATTTTAATGTTGGCAAATTACCGTAAAAATGTAATAATAATAAATAAAATTGATTCAAATTTGGCACAGGGGCTACGTGTAATTTGCACACGGTCCTAGAAAATAATAATCTACCGAAAGGTTCACGAATTGTACTAAGACGAAAGAGAAGGTATTCAAAGGTCTTTGGGATTTCTAGCACAATATATTGTTGAAAATAGAATGAAAAATGTATCATTTAAAATCTTCGATAAATATGTCTGTAAATGATACGTTGTTTAATTTTCTATACAGTGGAGAATGAGCGAATTAGAAGTGAATAGAACGCTGGCTGTAGCGTAAGTGATAGAATAAAGAAAGAATCGCTGAAAATTTATGAAAAATCGCGCGTGCGCGGGGTATTATGTGTAAAGTTCACTAGGAAAAAAATTACATCTTAAAATGTTGTCTTAAAAAAAATGGTTTCTTAGCATAGTATACGGTGGGTCAGAAGTCGCTTTATTATTTAAAAATTATATTAAATGTTATATTTTTTATTATTAATTTAATTATGCTTTTATATTTAAGTAAATTATTTATATAAATTAATATAGAAAAAATATCTTGAAAATAAACTTCGTTTTCATCTTCACAAATGCGAGCTTCAGGTTATGTCTGCATTAAAATATTACACGCCATGTAATAGGTATACAAAAAAGTATTTAAAAAATATATTTTCATTGTTTTACCTATATGCACATTCTAGGTACCTATTATTTGGTAAACTAATATTTTTATATAGGTACTGTAGGTAAGTAATGAAATCACATAATATAACTTATTTATTTGCCCTCCTACCGATATTAAGTATTTTGGATTTTAACTGGTGCTGAATAAAATATGTGGCCACCATGGTAATAAGTGTAACGTATTTTATCAGCCACGTACTTCATAAGATTACTCAAGTACAGTATTTAGAAAGGGCTTACATTTTTTTGGATTTAGGTATTTTTTTTAATTGCATAACAGTTTGCTCCATTTACTATGCAAGTTGTAACTTGGAGTGAGTACCTATATGGAGGCTATCTTTTTCTTGATGCTTTCAATGCTGTCATCAAATACATCGACATGATCGCTCAGTTCATTTAGGAGCTGCACACTACGCGTTATGGTGTGCTTATTCATTACATCCGTTCTGGATTTTGAGACATGAATTAGCGCGTGACCTTGATTTCGCAAATAATTATTTGATATAAACCGGGCATAATTCTCTAGCAGGTTCGGAGCATCAATTTTATTTCTTAAAATTTTAACCCCCAACATGACTAGGCCCTCCTGTCTGCGCGACTCGAGGCTGCGATAGTTGCATTCCCTCAGCAGTATGTAGGATATTCTCCTGTTCTGCGCATGAACGAGTATAGTATCGCAAAAAAATATTTTGAATCTGCTCAATCATGATGATGTTTTGCGGTTGTGCCTTGTGTGCATCTTCCACTAGTGAACCCGAATGTGTTGTCATTTATTGTAGAATTGACTATGGTCTCTTTTGACTGCTTATTGTTTACTTGACTGCTTATTCTATATATTGAATTATCAATTAAGATTTTGATGTATTAGATTTCTTTTCTTTCTTTCTCATTTTTATTTAATTAGATTACACTACCTATACCTATGACTGTAAGTGGTTATCCCTCACCACACACAAGAATCATAATTCTTTTTCCACAAAAAAATATTGATTTGTAAACATTGTCTGTGTATGATTGTAAAAAAATATTATCAATATTATAAATATTATTAATTAAATAAATAAAATAAAAATGTATTTCCTTTGGTGTGGACTCCAAACTGCCATTCCATATTACAATTTTGGACGAATGATGTAATTGTACATTTTCAATTTGTATTAACAAGATTCTACTTGAATATTGTGTGTTTCCATATTCATGTTAAAAATGTTTAGATATATTCGACATGACTATCTATATCAAGTTACATTATTATTAATGAAAATGATGGATAAATTCTATTTTAGAACTAGTTTGAAATTATTAAACATAAAATATGCCATTGTGCAAATTAAGGAATTAATTGTGATTCAAATGTTTATTAAGGGTCGAGCAATTTTCGTCCTTTGGTGTAGGTGTAAATAAATCTACTGAAAAGCCCAAACGTTGCACCCATACCGGTCCTGCATACAATTATACTTTCTAGGTACGCCACTGCAAGTCCCCCTTGAAGAGTCCCCGAGAGCCCCACATTCCGGGGGCCCGTGGCGCCGGCTGGGAATGCGCCCCCGCATTCCTGCCTCGACTACCCCGGGGTCAAGGGGGTGCCCCGGTCACGATCCGATCCCGCACCGCCGTTTGGGAACCGCAGAATCATGACGAATACAAATCTCATAAAAAAGCTCAGAAATTCACACGTACCGTTACAGAAAAAGAAAGAAAAAAAGAAGAAAAAGAAAGAGTACTTCCTATAAATCAGTTCTGGAACATTTAACACTGAAAATGAAATTTTTGTAACCATCATATTGTCACGTATCGTAGCTGCGGGTGGAATTAATGAAAACGCTGGGATTTAATAGACGATTTATTGAATAGCGATTAATTAATTAAACTAACGTACAAGATCACTTATCGTTATAAATGTAAGCTATTCCTTAAATTAAACTGTTTCGCAATTTATCACTCGTAAATAGACACTTTATATTCGCTTTAACACTATTTTCACTGTTCACTAGAATATTACATCAATTTCCGCACTTATTAATTTCGCTTCGGTTTATCTCGCCACGTAAGAACTTTCTAGAATCGCTGTAGAATCTCCGTTTGCTTGGCACCACTGGTTTCTCGCCACTACCGCTCGCTTGGCCGGACTTATCTGCCGCCCGCGGCTACCTTCGCTTGTATTATCGCTGTGCACGCGCACGGAAAAAAAACTCACACCCTACTCCCGTGCGTCGTATTTATATGACTCATGCTGTTATCCAGACGTTTATAGTGTTTACTAGCAAGTACTCCTACTTTCCAGATTTTCCTGGAAAGTTGCAGACATCACTCGAAAGTTGAAGGTGATTCCAGATCCTTCGGTAGTATTGTGCCAACTTCAAACAATTGTCACTTTGACAGAAGTGCGTGATTCTTTTTTTAGCCTCGTTACAATATTTTGGTGCTCACTGTCGGTCTATGCTTGGTCTTATTTAATTAATTATTATAAGTTAATAAGATAAGTTAAATTAAGATTAAGATAAGTTCATTCAATCCGTGAATCAGAGAGGATCGCTGAGATGGTTTGGTCATATTGAACGAGTGAACGAGAGAACGAGAGGGTGCTTCTTCTTCATATTTTTTTATATCTTGATCTGTCTCTCTGTCCGTCTCTTTGGTGGTCTACCTGGCGGTCGACGCCCCTCTGGAATCCTGTGCATAACGGCTCTGGGAAGTCTCGTCAGGTCCATTCTCTCGACATGGTCCCTTCAGAAACGCCTTTCTGCCTGTTCCATCTAACAATGTCTTGTATGTCACAGGTTCTACGGATTTCCGCAATGGGTACCTACTCTGAGGGTCTTTCTCGCAATGGGTCTTAGAGTCTTCATCTCGGTAGTTCTGAGGAGGTGTTTAGTTCTCACTATATCCGCTTGCTTCAATAATGCATGTTTTATATATTCTGACTTTGCTTTGCACTATGCAGTGTCTTTTAAGCATCCAGAGATAACCGCTGCTTTGTTTGTTTGCTCTTTGACTTCGTTATACAGATCGCTGTAGTTATATATCTCCACCAAAAGATACTTAAATTTCATTACCTGTTCTATTGGTTTATAGTCTACGACCAGTTTACATCTTCTAGGTTGTCTAGATATTGTAAGACACTTAGTTTTCTTGACCGAAATGATCATGTTGTACTTCCTGCACGCAAGATGGAGTATCTGTGGGTCATCTTTATTTTCGGCCGGTATAGTAGCATCGTCAGCGTACATTAATGACGTTATCCCCCACCCTGTACCCGAGTCCAAGAGCTGTCACCTCCTCTATTATTTCACCCATAATCAGGTTGAACAAAAATGGACTAAGTTATTTTGGAGTTGCACACTACGCGTTATGGTGTGCTTATTTACTACATCCGTTCTGCATATTTTATTTTACACGAGAAATAGCGAGGGTGGTAAAAAAATATGAGGCGAGTATTGAAAGCAGCTGCAACGGAAGGCATCCGCAAAAGATCTGGCACGATCAGATATTGGAGGACTTCCCTGTTAAAAGCTTCAACAACCGAAAAGTATGCGTGATAAAATGTACACATGTGGTCGAAGCAAATGTGGTGTGCCAGGATAGAAGAGTGGCGTTATATCCTTTCGCAAAAACGGCGTGATGATTATTGAGTTATCTAGTTAGTTTTGAATCTTTCAAAAATAAATTCTCAAGTCAACATAAATAAATGACGTTGCAATAAATCACGGGACCTGGAATCAATACACCACAATGATATTTATTTAGATAAATCTACACGTGTTTTGAACCTTTATGTTTTTGTTCGCTGTCCATAAAAAATGTTCTGCGGGCTATTTTATTAAGCAAAAAAATGTTTAGTATTATCGCATGTTTAGTCATGGCACCTCACTGTGCGTACATGACATACCGCGGCCAGCGCTCGCCAACCATTTATTGGGACGTGCATTCATAGAGTAATATTAAATATTATTATTATTTACTAAATTTAATTTACTCAAACTCCCATGGCCGGTCCCAAGCCCGGATGACAAAGGAGAAGAGTCACCAGGTTAGGCTACCAATTGCCTGGGGTAAAACAAATATGCGCTCATAGTTTAGAAAACTCAGCCTTGGAAAATTAGAGGACATAGCACGATGGAGTAGATCCAGAAGAAGATTCTGGCGGGATGACGTAGCCAGAATGGACAGTGACAGGCTCGTGCATACAGGAGCGAATAAAATCCCCTCTGGACTACGCCTACCGAGAAGACCACCGAAAAGATTAAGGGATAGCTGGACCTCGTCATCTCAGGAGACGTGGTTTTCTGTAGCACAGATCAACAGATCTACTAAAAGAAAAAGAAGAAGAAGAAGAAATTTATTTACACCCATCACGTAGTGCGCTCTGTGACTGACGTTTTTAATGCCCATTAATCTCATTTTTATCGCCTAGGAAAAATATTTCTTTTTTTATACGTGCATAGTTATACTATTGTATGAGTATGTTGGCTCATTTATTTTTATTCATTAAGAAAAAATAAATATTTGCACAGTAAGAGAATACAACATCATAATAAATAAATGTTTATTTTAATAATAAGTATTTTTCAAATTAGATGTTACCCATCGTTAAATAATATTAGTAATTAATCGTTAATATATTTAAATCTATTAATTGCGGAATCATAAATTGGGAATAAATTTAAAGGAACTAAGAAGGTACAAAAATAATTTAAATATTTAAAATGATAAACTGATAAAATCGTCTATCAATTTCATTATGAATTACCATATTTTTTTCCGCCTTTGAGTATTGAATAAGTCTTAAGAATCACCAGAATGACTTTCAAAAACTCTTATGAAGATGGCCATCTAACTCCACTACTCAAAAATGCCCAAGTGGACCCCCAAGATCTGACGAATTATCGTCCGGTCTCTAATTTGAAGCTTCTTCCAAAAATTCTTATATAATTTTCAGGCTCAGTTTATATCTAACAAAAAATATCTTATTCGCTAAAATTAAATCTGCGCACAGGCGCTGTTATTCTACAGAAATAGGAGTGCTTCGACTCCTGTCTGACGTCATATCATTCGTTGACTTGGGGCATATAGTCCTGTTCACACTGCTGACCATATAATTTTACTTGAGAGATTACAAAAATGGAGTAGATGGAACAACATGCAATTGGTTTGAATCAAGAATCTTCCAAAAAATAGATTTCAAAATTCAACATCATCATTTAATATCGGGGTAGCTCAAGGATCTGTTCTTGGACCATTAATGTATACTAAAAATATATAAAATATAATGACATCGTGGACTCACTGTTTTAGATTTTTAATTTAGAAGGCAAAGTACGTGAATGCTAAATCTGCAGTTAAGTTGTTGGGCAGGCATATTGACCCATTAATACACAAATCAACAAAACTGTTAGTATCTTCTGTGTATAGTTTTCTGGGATATTCTGCCGTATATATGTGCCCTCTCTAGCCGACGCTATTGCAGGGTCCATCATCAGGACTGATGTTGGACTCACAACAACACATCAGCCCTAATGACCGACCCTGCAATGGGATCCGAAACGTCGGCCAGAGAGGGCACATATACATGGCAGAATATCCCAGAAAACTATACACAGAAGATCCTGAACGGCCGTGAAAACCTTAGGACATTTTTAAAACTGTGAGTGTATTCTTTTATTATCTGAGACAGATTAAGAGTATATGGAGACATTTTCCGCCTGAGGTAGCCCGTCTACTATTAAATGGACTGCCGAAAGTTCAGCTGGACAGAAAACAGTATATTCTGAATGAGACAGCACGGATAATATATGGGACATTAAAATTCTTGCACACAACATTCTTTTTCCTGAAAGAGTGGAATCCAAATTGTACTTCATGTACATAGACTAACTAACTAACTACCATCACGCCGTTTCCCCGCGGGGGTAAGCAGAGAGGATAGAGCGCCATACCCTTCTGTCCTGACATACAACTTTCGCTTCATCTACATTCATACATCTTCGCATGCAAGCTCGACGGTTGTTGAGGCTTGTAACGGGACCATCTTCCAGTATCTGGTTAATCTGGTCATGCCACGTCTTCCGTGGTCGCCCTCTCTTTTTGGTGCCGTCACTTGCATTATATATCTTTCACCATTCTTTATATATCTTTCTTGTATTATATATCTTTCTTGCATTATATATCTTTCTTGCATTATATATCTTTCTTGCATTATATATCTTTCTTATCATTCTTTCCTCATTCATTCGCTCAACATGCCCAAACCACCTGAGCGACCCTACTTTTATTCTACGTATTATGCTACGATCAGCTTTACATTCATTCCTAATATCTTAATTCTTTACTCTATCATACATGTACATAGATATGCAACGACAAGGTGATACAAACCATGTATCTTCAAAAGCTCTGCATTCCGGACAGCTTGAGTTCATCTTCAGCTACAGAAACGCTTGTAAAAATGATCAACTTTTGCCAGGAGACATTGCCATTGCCTTTTGCGGTGGCAGGCCCAAAGACGTGAAACATCATTTCCATAAGTTCGAAATAGTAGGGTAGGACTATACAGTTTTTGAAGTGATTATTATTATTTTTAACGGTCGCATGAATCAAGTATCCTCTTTGGGCGAAAGTGTGTCTTTGCCCCTTTCTTTGAGACCACTATGAACGTGAGATTTTTGTTATTTTTCGAGTAGCCACTATTTTAAAATTAGACAGTAGATTCAGGTGGGTGATCCAGGTAAACCAGATGCTGGAGGTAATCCCGTTGCAAACATGTAGGTGCAATTAACTAAACTGACCAGCCTATTCCACAAAATACACGAAATCGCACCAAAGACCGTAAAAATTCTGATGTACCAGGCATACGTCAAGAGTAGAATAGGATATTTGATACCCTTCTGGGGAACCGGAAACAAAACTAACCTAAACAGACTCCAACGACAGCAAAACAAAATATTAAAAATGGTCTATGATCTGAAATACCGGACACCAACTGAAACTGTATACCGTATAACACAACAATTAAACATTAAAAGCGTTACAAAAATCGAAAAACACTTAAAATCACTCACAGACTAGCAACTGGCGAAATACAAGACGAAGACATAAAATTACACAAAATACACGAAAAACACCAGCACAACACTAGAATGGCTCAAAACTATTACATAACACACGCCAAAACAAAAATAGGACAATCCCGACTAATTTGCAACGGATTAAAACTACGCAACGACCTGCCTCAACAGACCAAACAATTGACCACTTACAAATTCAAAACAGATGTGACAAAAATGCTAAAACTCGGCCAACTATAAAAAGTGACTTTGTATCTAAACTGTATTATTATTATATTCCTATATTGAATCATGCAAAAATGTTGTCCATATACCTTTTAGGTTTCTATTATATTTTAAATAAATAAAAAAACAATATAGGTAGATACAAACAAATAATAAAATATATACTTTTTTAATGTTAATCTATGAGTTGCTCAAGCAATTGAAAAATAATTTTATTATTTATTTTAAATAAATGAAATAGCAAAGACTTGTATAGTATATCTGAAAAGCATCTCAAATTCATCCCAATCCAAATGCATTTCTGATGTCACTTGTTATGGAATATTATTTATAGTATGGTTTTCTGGATGCGGCAGTATGAATATTAATAGAGAACATCAAAACTCTCAACCCTTTAAAATGACATACCCCACGCGAGAAGTATATTGACTTCGTTTTCCTGGAACAGTAGAATTTAGGCTGGACAGAACTTATGGATAGGAAAAAGTCAACACGGAATATTCTATTTATGTACATATTTTCAAAAGCTCTGCATCGTAAGAAATTTCATCAAATTTCGTTAAGTTTCTTAAGATCAGATTTAGATAAATCAGGTATAGATATAGATAGAATACATTCGTAGCCCAGTGGGTATGAAACTGCCTTCTCACACTGAGGGTTCCGGGATCGACTCCCAATGAGGTCACAGTTAATCTATGTGTTTTGAGATGTATTTTCGCATTTGTAATGGTTTCTCTTGGCCGGTTGAAGAATAAATAAATAAAAAAATACAGCTGATTTGAAAGCATGTTTGTGTGATTAAGAAGCATTTTATCAAAAACTCTCAAAAAGTCTCACGGAGACGAAGCTACTTATATGAGAAGCGTGTATGATAATATTTTTATAGGATGGCCCAGGGCTCACGACCTGCATGCCACGTTCACTAATTCCATCGTAAGAACATCCACACAATATTAAAATTTTGAAAATTGTGTACATGTTCCACATCTTAAAACCTTTCATATATTCGATAGAAGTATGCTAGAGATATCTGCATTCCTTCTAATGAAATTTTATAAAATATCAAAAATATTATCTATCTATAATAAAAATTCCATACACGTTTTTCATGTAAATTTGTCTCTGTGAGAATTCTATAATTAATCTTTATTAATAATTATCTCTCTGTGGACAAATTCAATTACTGTGTTCTAGAATATATATATATATATATATATATATATATATATATATAAAATATTGTCAAAATCATATTAATTAGAAAATTATTTTAAAAACTCTAAAAAAAAGTTTATCTCAATTTCGTCATTTGCAAATTAGCGTTTTTCCTTCTAACATCCTCATTTGCCATAATATGATTATTAAATCACAAACACACACACAAACACACACAGATCACCTTTAAGTAAGTAATTTTATAGATATTATTGTAGGCGATTAATAGATGTATGGAGCAGATATTATTATTTTTCTTTGTAAAACGTCTTCATGCATTGTAGTTTCAATTAGAATAAATAAATAAAAAAATAAAAATAGGGTTAAGAAATTAAAATGGACATCGACGGTCATACACATGAGAACAAGTCAGGAAGGAGTCGGTCTCTGGATTGACTTTTAGCGAAATTTAGAATAAATTAAATTTTAATAAATATTATTACTAAGTTCTGCGGGTTAACTATTTAAAGTGTGACAGCTGTTTCGGCTTTCAAGGCCTTTATCAAACAGTGGATATAGCATATATAATCGACTTGTTTATATACTTTTATGTTACCCCTTCCCCTTTAGAGTAATTATATATTTTTGATGAAGATGATATATTAATGTTCGTTTTTTCCGTGGCACTTATCATTAAAGGTGCCTCGGTTTACATAATTCTATGTTACGCTTGGTTATCACAATTCCCCGTTTTCTGTAAATGATTCTCTTTAGTCTATACTAATATTATAAAGAGGAAAGATTTGATTGTGTGTTTGAATTGAATAGGCTCCGAAACTACTGGACCGATTTGAAAAATTCTTTCACATTCAGAATCCTACGTTATCCTTGATGAACATATGCTATAGAATATTTTCAAAAATTTTAGGGATCCGTATGAAAACTTCGATAATGTAACCCAACGTGTGAAAAAATTAAAAAATAAAAACCTTATATTGCGTACGCTGCGGAAATTATTGCCAATAGAGCAAAGTAATGTACTACAGTTTTATAGAGAACATTAATATCTACAAAAAATTTTGCGATACTATGTATCTAAGTATTACAGTTATGTTACAATAACTTATGTTAACATTAGATGGAAACATTGTTTTTTAGAGAACAGCGGATCCTTTGTTTTCCCTCACAAACTTATTTTTTTCTTAATCCTTAACCCGTGCAACACCGGGTACGACCAGCTAGTTGTTATATATAAATATTATTCTCCGGATTTGAATAACACGGTTCTTCTGACGGCTGTGGAAGACGACGAAAATTGCACGATCAGGACGCTGGACGCAGGGCACTCACCGCCCGAGGAATCCATCTCCAAGTCTTCCAAGCAAATGGGATGCAATGATTAATATTGTTGGTCACCGCGCCCCAGAATGGTGACACACAATATGTTTTGAGTTTGTATTAATTTTTATGTATGCTAAAATATAATTTATGAAAAACCTCGGATATCTTTATCCTTTATCCTTAAACTCAATAGAATACAGGATATGGGAAAATTACCATAATGATCTGAAATTATTGGAAACAATTATTTACGATATTTTGGCTATTTATATTATTTAGATGTAAAATAGATTATGATTATAATATCTTCTTCTTCTTCTTCTTTAGCCTGTTTCTCTCCACTGCTGGATGCAGGCCTCTTCCATTTTCTTTCACTCATCTCTGTTTCTCCCCCTTCGCATCCAGGTTCTTCCTGCTTGCTGGACTATGTCATCAGACCACCTTTTGGGAGGTCTTCCGACGCTTCTATTTTTTGTCCAGGGCCTCCACTGTAGGATTCTGGGTGCCCATCTAGTATCCTCCTGTCGAGCCATACGTCCAGCCCAATGCCATTTTAGTTTTGCAATACGGTCCATAATATCGGCAACTTTTGTTCGGCGTCTTATTTCATCATTTCTGATTTTATCTCGAAGGCTTACGCCGAGCATCTGCCTTTCCATGGCCCGCTGTGTACATTTTAATTTTTGTATGCTTTTTTTCTGTCAGTGTTGCTGTTTATAGTCCATGTGTCAACATCGGTAGGATACATGTATCAAACATTTTTCTTTTCAGGCATATTGGGATTTATTTATTTTCAATTATAATATAATAAATTCTAATATAATAAATAAAAATGAACTTTGTTTTCAGCACTTGTGTATTGAAAAATATCAACATTTTTCAATCCTGACGAAGGGGCTATGGGTTCTGAAACATGTTGATATTTTTAATACCTTCCTTCCTGGATTTCAATCCGCGGGATTAATTTGCAGCAAAACACATCTCTTTCTCCATTCCGCTCGGTCTCCGGTGATGCTCTTCAGCTCTGTGTAGGAGGCACAATTCATATCTTGGCACACTTGCTCAAGATATTCACGGCGAGGGTCTCTGGCAATCTTTCCCTCTACCATTCCCTCCAGTATAGTTTTGAGCAGATTTTCATGGTGTAAAATATGCCCCATCAATTTTGCACGCCTTTTCGAGATGGTATTCATCATGTGCCTGGTTTCTTTGATCCTGCTGAGAACCTCTTCATTCGTAATGCTTTAATACAAAAGAGGTGAAAACGATGTTCATTTTTATTAATTATATTAATGTCGCCACCAAAATATTTTTCTCTTTTTGAAAAAGTTAAAATAGATCAACCCATACTTTTATCAAAAATCTTCTTCTCTCCTGGTGTCGCATCAGTTGAGAGTATATTCCTATCTCTAGCGGGTCAAAACTGATCTTTCACCGTCTTTTTTTTATTTCTATTTAATTCATATATAAAACTTTGGTTGGACTGTGCCTGTCTCACTAGAAATAGACTTGAGACAGGCATAGTTTACAATAGTGTGTCGGTACAAAACATAGTACATATATAGATAGATATATAGTAGAATAATTATTTGTATTTGATAAGTATTGTATATTAAAATAACATAGTAAAGTGTCATCATTATTCTTGTTAAATAAAAAATGTCCTGTCAAATATTATTAAATGATTCGAAAATTTTGAGAAACCATGACCCTATTTTTTCACCTGTCTTTATTTAAATTACAATGTTTTTACATTTGTTATTAAAAATAATGTTTTATCATCATTTTGACTAGCCTTTTCATTATTTTAGTGCTGTTTAATCAATAAGAAAAAAAACAGTTAAGCGTAAAAAATATCGTTATTGCAAAATGTACACTTCTGATGAATTTTTCATAAAGGATAAATTGTTAATATAACTAATAAAAATAAACTTAGTTTTCACCACTTTTGTATTGAAAAATATCAACAGGTTACAGAGCCCATGGTACCTTCGTTAAGATACAATGGTATACTAACAAAATTAAATTCAAAAGTATAGACTATAAAAATATTTAAAAAAATTATATATGGAAAATGAATAATAATAAAGTAGGGGAGGGTGGGGCGTGTTGTGACAGGGGCAGGTTGTGACAACGCGTTTAAAATTCGTGCCATTTGACTTAGCGTTACCCGCATAGATTCATTTTATGTAAACTCCGTAGCGTCAGTTGCTATCAAAATATTGGAGAAGTGCGGTTGATTTCATTAAAGTTAAACGATAAAGTTTGATTTTGAGGTACTAAACTAACTTTTTCTGCACTATCTCCAAGTGTTCTGTAGTTTTACCAATAGTAGGTGAGTTATTTTACATTTTATTTACCAAATGTTGTGTCTTTTGGCTGTATTATCAGCAATAAAGGAAAACCTTGCGGTAAATAAATTCACTTGCATAGACATTTTAATATAAAATGATCGTATGGGGCGAGTTGTTACAAAAATGTGGGGGCTAGTTGTGACAGTCACAACAAGCTTCGAAATAATTAAAATTTTATTTTTAATAAAACGATTATTAGATGTGAAACTGTACAGTTTTTTATTCGTTTTCTTCAAGGATTCATAATGGCACGAAATTACATAAAAAAAAAACGAAGAGGGGTGAAATTCCAGAAAGTGTTTACGAACGTACTGCTGCTGAGATGGAGGCTACAAAAATGTCTCTTCGAAAAGCCGCAGTGTCTGTTGGTGTCAATTATATGACACTTCATAGATCGGAAAAAAGCCCGTCCATTTGTAAAGGTCCCATCTAAGGTAGGCTATTCCAACCCAGGACAAATTTTTACCCACGCGCAAGAAAATAAACTTGGAGATTACATTGCAAAATGTATCAAAGTTTATTATGGTTTGACCACAGCTGATGCGAAAAAGCTTGTATATGAGTATGCATGCCAAAATATGATCAAAATTCCCGAAAATCGGATAACACCATTAAACACCAAAACAACGGCCTTAAGTTCATCCAAGAAAGAACCTACGAAATAAAAATAAATTTAAAAGCGTAATTTTAACTGACTCCCCAATAAAAAAATACTTAGAATTGGAAGATAATCTAAGAAAGGAAAAGAAAGGCGAAAAGATGCGAAAGCGTAAAATCACAAAAGGAACTAAAAATAAAACAAGCAGCCAATAAAACAAAAGCGGAAATAAAGAGAAAACTACACAAGAAAGAGATTTTTGAAGTGAAGAAACGAATTCTAGTGTCATTTTCATCCAGCGAGACTGAAGAGGAGCCACGTATCATGGAAACCGATGACTTTTGTTTGACTGGCAAAAAATAATTTTAATCGATTGCAGAACTTTCTTACCACAGTTAATAAGAGTACAAATTTTGTTTATTTGTTGATAGTTAATTATAAAACATATTACTACTTGTACTATTTATTATTCATATATATTTTTTTGTTAATTAAATTACTTAAATACTCAACAATATTTGACGATTAGTTTGTCACAACCTGCCCCACCCTTGTCACAACTGACCCCTCCGGTGGGGCAGGTTGTGACAATTCCCATATTTTGAAAAACCGTATTTTGTTGCGTTGTCCTTTTGGTGACATGGTCAATAATGCTAATTTTTAATAGATGAAGAATTGTTTGTTTCAACTAAAATGTAATGTTTTTGATATTATTAAAGATTTTTCCACAATACCTTTTTTCATAAATTAGTCACAACACGCCCCACCCTCCCCTACCTACTTAACATGAAAATAAAATTAACAGATAACCATTTGTAAAAAAATACCTGGTTATTTATAATATTCAAAAGAATGTTCCATAGCCAAAAGACGGTTAGAAAATTCGGAATAATTATTGCTATTTAAACGCCTGTGGTAAAAACCAAGTTTATTGTTATTAATTATATTAATAATGTCACCACAAAATTATTTTGCTGTTTTTGAAGAAGATAAATTGTTTATTTTGTCTTAATTAATTTATAGTTTTAGTGTCGTTCTAATTAGTATGACATTTTTTCTACATATTATTTACATGATACAATTTTTTTTATAGATGTCTAGGAAAACTGTATCATCGTGTACGTAGTTTGTTAGCGGTGGAGGTATTACACATTGCGAGCAACAAACCGAAACTATCTTATACCATATTAATATCCATAAATGGCATTCCTCTGCGCGCAGATAAATCTTTCCCTCTGCGGGCGGGCCAACATGCTGAGACTCTTACGTACAAAAGTGGCGGCCAAACTATTCCCCTTTAAGACATACATAACAAACATAACATAACATAACAAACAGTTCTGTGATCAAGTCAAGCTATGTATTTGCTTAATTAAAACATTCATATTATAGTTGTGCAAAAGAAAATTATACGAGTTGTAAATTATACAAAATAATCATACAGTTAAAGGTACAAATAATAATAGTTAAAGGTAAAATAGAAAAATTTATTGTCCATTTCCATTTCGTTGAGATGTAAACAATTGTATCAGCTTTGTCCTATACACAGTTATACTATCAGCAAAAATGTCAGCCACCTCTGCATGTTCATTCCCTAATGAGTGTAATCTGGGAATTACAGAGTTTGCTAATGCATTAGTTTTATCCTGGCTAAAAAATAAAAATGCAATCCTGGAAATTATTGAATATTTAAGATTTCATCCCCTTCAGATGGCATTCCTTAATTGTGATGTTGTGTCAATGTTCTTACGACGGAATTGGTGAACGTTGTTGCATTGTGTAGAGTGTCCGCTTAAGCCAGCTAATACATGTTGTAAACCCCGAGCCATCGTACAAGAGACTTGTATCACCTTTTCTAACACATAAATTAGCTTCGTCTCTGTGAGACTTATAGAATTCATCCTTAAGGTGTTATTATTTTTAAATATAATTTAACATGGTCTTTCACAATCAATTAGAAAGATAAATATTTTTTACATTTATTTTAATAAAAGCGTGGCGTTATCCGTGCGCCAGGCATTTCATAATATTGTTGGAAAGTGTAATAGGCTCCCAGTCGTTAATCATTTTTTAAGCTCACTAGCGTTTTTAAATGAGTCATTCCCAAGATTTTAAATGCCTAATAGTGTTCATAAAGTGAAGGCACTATCAAGATAAAGTTAAAGGCTGAATTGTATTCTTGCGCCAGTGCAGATCACAGAGCAAGGAAGCCGGAAGCAATCTACAAGTATAGCAAGTACATCCATCACAGAAACGAACCATAAATAAAAGTGTTGGCGTAATCTCCAGCCAATCTCTGCACCAGTCGGAATACTTATTACTTCACCATTTTTATTTATTTTTACACCCATAGAGTATTTACAGAATGTAATAAAGCATGTTTCATATTTTTAAAGCGCTTTATTACAATATTTTGATTTGCAAACATTTTACGTAGTTAGGTATATAAGTTATTCGCATGTGCGTACAATGTTCAGTAAATGTCCAGAGACGATTGAATATAAGTTATGCCTCACAATATTCTAGGCTATTCACAACATGGCCCCCTCAATACATAGATTATAAGAAAAAGATGATAAATATTTTGGAAAAGTAATATTTCCGAGGTTTAACAGGAAATAACCAAACTACAATCTGCATTTAATGCAGCTGCAAGACTCATGCTATCAAGACCTGCATATCAA
Organism: Agrypnia vestita; assembly: GCA_016648135.1. Taxonomy (NCBI): domain Eukaryota; kingdom Metazoa; phylum Arthropoda; class Insecta; order Trichoptera; family Phryganeidae; genus Agrypnia; species Agrypnia vestita. The sequence continues at coordinate 23,168 of JADDOH010004205.1, forward strand.
GTCTGCGTATATCTCACACCATCTTCAAAACCTTCACTGGCTTAAAGGCCCAAAGAGGGTTGAATGTAAGTTATGCCTCACAATATTCAAGGCTATTCACAACATGGCCCCTCAATACATTACCGACTTCTGCATTCCATTTTCCGCAAATAACAGACAATTAACGCTCAGCATCAACATCTAATACAAATAGATCAGTTGAAGTAAATCGCGTCCACAAAACCAATTTCGTTGATCGTGCTTTTGCGGTGGCTGGACAAAATTTGTGGAATGAACTACCTAATAAACGGAGATAAACAGACAGCTTACCACAGTTCAAAAACCAGCTAAAGAGCCATTTGTTTAGAAAATCATATAAAAACCTATAGAATCAACCATCACAACACTACGCAATGATTCCAACTCCTAGTATGCACTCCGCGAAAATACCCGATACATTCTACAGCTAGACAGCATTCAAAAGAATGTGCGCAAAAAATATGTGTGTCGTTACGATGCAAAAATTGAACACAAATTAAGTTTTTCTAGTAAGTAAGTAACCTTTTTTTAAACTAAATAATATGTATTTATTTGGAATATCATATTGAGGCTGTAATACGGGCTTGCTAGGAAACTTTCCCCCCGCTTTCTTCTTACCGGAAAAAGCTAGGGAATGGTCTTTTGATTGTGGTCGACCTATAGCACTCCCAACTATTATAGTTTTAAATGTTAATTCCGTTTTAGCATGTCATCTAGTAAATAAATAACAGTAAGTAAGTGTTTTCAGCCAGTAAGTTGTTTTGTGTGATGATGATCCAATTATATTATTATTCCTTCTAGTGGCTGTGGAAGATGACTAGGACGCTGGACGCAGGATCCACCAGGACTGTGGAAACCACCGTCTTCCAAGCAACTGGGATGCAGTAATTGACTTTGTTGGTCACTTATATTATAGATGTCTCACAGAGACGAAACTGTATTTTTATGGGAAAGTAGGTATAGAAGTCTTTTGGGTGTAGGTACATAGGACTTACGACCTATCGTACGATCACTTAAAGTGATCACTTAAGCCAACCATACGATAGATCATAAGTCCTATGTAAACCCAAAAGACTTCCATACCTACTCTCCCATAAAAAATACAGTTTCGTCTCTGTGAGACATCTATAATATACATTAATGATGTCTCTGTAACAAGAAATCCAGCACTGCTCTGAAAGATTTGAACAAACTCAAAATATCACTGTGGTGGCTCTACGCAATATGTTTTGAGTTTGTACGAATTTTTAAGTATGTATTTGTGTTTTAATGGGGTTTTGTTAATGACGTTCTAGTGCCAAGTCTCATGTATGGAAGTGAATCCCAGAATCGGCAAAAAATGAATGAAAGCAAATTAAATGCGGTCACTAGGGCGCTTTTCTGGAAAATCTTTGGTCGATAGAGTGAGGAACGAACAAATTAGAAGTTAATGTAATGCTGGCTGTAGTGTGGTAGACTGAACAAAGAAAGGAGTGCTGAGATGGTTGCGAGTGTTGAAGGCAACAGAAATAGAGAGCATCCGCAAAAGACCTGGCATGATAAAATACTGCAAATATTGGAGGATGGCCCTGTTAAAAGCCTAAACAACCATAAAGCTTGCATGAGATGCATCTATGTAGCCGAAGCAAAACTGATATGTCAAGCCCCTGCGCGGAAAGTGCATGATGGTTAGTTCATCAGTAAGCTAAAATATAATTTATACTACTAAATTTAATAGTACTTAATTGTTGGTCTGCAATTAGGATCGAACCTTCTACTACAGGATCGAGAGTTTAAAAATAATTCATAAGAAACGTTTTTGCATGTCTCTGATAGCTTTTTCCATCGTTAAAACCAGCCATGCGTGAAATAATTCCAACAATCCAGTTCAATTATGCAGTTGGAACGCTGAAACTGAAGCATCTAAAGTAATCAGTCTTTACAATTATTTTTTATGACCTTGAATTACGCTCAAGGATTCCATGCCTGTAGACTTAGAAATCACACAATCATAAGTGGCTGTAATCAAATATATGGGTATAAAATTACAGCTTCATTGCTAACCCTTTCTTTAGAGGATAATTTGAAAATTTAGTATAACAGTAATGCTCAATTTCAACAATTCTAATGTGCAAGTTTTTAAAGGAAACTAATGTATTTAATCGGTGTGAATAGCCAATTTCCTAAAATGTTTTAATTTACATGTAAATATATGTTTCTACAATTTTTATAATTTTTTTATTTATTTATATGTAATGTGGTTTCCCAAATATTTTAGATTTTATGAATAATAGCTGTTTTGCATTGCTCTGAAAAGAGTATATATTTTACTAACAAAAGAACATAATATTTCACATTAATATTTAAAAATAATCAAAGTACACATCATACCTGAAAAGAGAAACAACATTTAAAGCTATTATTACATATTAATCAATTAACATTCACAGACAATTTATCAATTATTAAATATTATTCACCGGTATATTATCATTAACATAAATTTTCACAATAGGTCGATTGTCTGTTGTTTGGTTGTCAAAGAATTTTCACACAAATTCAAATATTCTATTTTACAAATTCAAATTAAATGAAAATCAGTAGGTACGTACTGATCTTCATTTACATATCTTTAATTTAAATTTATATTTAATTATTTAACATAATTTGATTAAAATTGTTTAGGGTTTTATTAAAACATTGCAATTATTTTCGCTAAGATTTAAATGACTAATATGACATCGCTACTTTCATTTCAAAATATCCATTCCAAGAGAAAATTGGGATCCCACAAAAATGACGGATTCTAGGAGACTTACATTCATTTACATGGAATGTTGAGTTCAATTGTGTGTTTCTCCGATGTAATATGTGAATTCATTTTAATTTATGCAATATCTATAATGCGGCATCTCCTGCGTTTACTAGTCCTGGTACTAATGCCCTGCCGTAAGGAATAAAGCCTGGAGCTGGCAAAAAAGGGACTTAAAAGTGAATATAAAGAGTGAGTGTAATGCTGGTCTCAGCCTAGTGGATAGATAATATTAGGTCCTTACATATGAAATTGGCGTTTTGCCGTACTGGCAAATTTGCAAA
>JADDOH010004206.1:0-80146 GCA_016648135.1 Agrypnia vestita
TCGTAAAACAGTCGATTACTTCCCGAATAAAAATGGAATAATATAAATAAGTGAATTAATAATTCAAAGAGAAACATATAACTATCAAATATTGACGACTTGTTAAGTCGCTGGGATAGTGAAATTGGTAACACACTGTGCGCGAAACACAGAGGTCCGTGGTTCGAATCCAGGTTCCAGCATTTAATTTTTCAGTTTTATTATTTGATATTTGTGTATTTCTCTTTATTTCATTTATTTATTTCGTATTAAATATTACGGGACTCGTTTCCTTAAATAAATGAAAAATATGTTTAATAATATATATATATATATGTAAATATTAAGATTTTCGCGGGTAAAAGATGAAGGATTATTTTCTAGGATAACCCGCGTATTGTAGTCTTGAGAAAGACTGTTATATTGTACCCAACGTTTCGGACAGAAGATAGCACTGGCCATTTTCAAAGGGATTTTTCGTCTTGTATTTCGAGTTCTGTTTTGAATTGATTTGAATTGAAGCACACCCGTTCACTCCATAAGTCGAGATCCAAGTGAAGCCTAATGCGAAGCTAATTGCTGAATTTACTTTGCGACCAGGTAATTCTTCTATTGTTGTCGAAAATTCCGTTATTGTCAGTTATTGTTACGGACAGGACAAGGCCTGCGCCTACCGTCAGGCAACGGAACTTTCGAGTTCTGTAATTGACGCAATCACGTCACATAAAAGGTAGAAATTTATGATGTGAATGAAGCAGAGCAAAAGGCCCCTTTCAGGGCCGCTGCCAATCGCCGCGACCCGGTTGAGGATGGATACCGTGCCGAAGACAGCGCGCGAGTTTTCGGCTGCAGTGGTTGTCCTTATACGTGTCGGGACGTCAGGCGGCGGCACCCGGGAGAGGGGGTTAGCGAATGGGAGCCTCAGCTTCATGAGATCGCATCCCGCTGATGACAATGGAAATGCGCTGAATTGCATGATCTGAAATGTGTATGTTTTTACTGAGAATATTATATGAAAATATTAATTTTCAGATTTTTTAACATTTCAGGGCTTTCTAATATGATGGAAATTAATGGTTTTTTGATTTCAGATGGAACTGAATCACAATTTTATGTAATAAAGTATCGCATTTTCATTGTTTTAATAAAAGAGAGCGGGCGGGAGACGATTTTTATTTGCGCACAAGGCGCATTTTGTAACCCTGTTATCATCAAATTTGCCAGATGAGCAACATTAAAGTTGTCTCAACATTTATAAATGATTGAGTAGTAGAATCGCACACATACACACACGCTGTAAGACATAAAAGATTGTCTACAGATGACACGATAAATGGTTTACTGTATGGCATAAAAGATTGACACGATAAATGGTTTACTGTATGGCATAAAAGATTGCCAACAGGTCACTGGTAAAAAACACACATTTTTTATGACAAGGAAAAAATCGAAATATTTTTTCGAATACATCATTAATGAATAAATCACACTCACAATAATATAAAAACACAAGTCTGACAACACAAACACCTCACCAGTCGCCGCTTATGAGCGACACACTGGGCTGGGTTTTTTCCATATAAATATTCATGAAAACACACAAACCGGAATAACTTCCGTCAGAGGTATCCGATGTTGATAATTCTTTTTGCATAATGATCAGTGGATCAAGACCTATTTGGGGAATATACACACTCATATGTGCAAATAATTTTGGTTTAATTAAAAAATTAGTTTTTTGCTGAAAAGTTTAAAAATTCATAAGTATAGTAAGCTGCGACTTACAACAAAGTGTAATATATCAACAGATGCGCTGCGACGCACTCTATATAATAGATACAAAAAACTAAACCTAAAAGTTAATTTAGAATTTTAAGAAATTTATTTGTTGAAATTTCATAGCCCACCGGGCCAGAAAATGAGATGTATTTTAACTGTTGCTTTAATAATAGTGTCTCAAGGTTACCACGCAATATGCCAGGCTGTTTATTGAGACGCAGCCCATGTAATGGCATATATGAAAATCCTCCGGGGGAGGTGCGTTTAATTTAATAATTAAAAAACTGTAATATATGTAGTAGAAATAACTGGCCGATACGCGCCCATTTGTATGAAAACTGTAACATATTTTAATTGGCTTTGAGGCTGGGACTTCACGGTCCCAGCCGAGGGTATAAATAACGCATTCAGGCGGACCGACCTTCAGTCTGGTTTAAAACGCCGTGGCAGACCCTTCACGTGTGTTTTATTTACTCTCCCGACTACCTTCTACGATTTGCTGCCTGCTGACGTCCCTGCTGAATACAAGGCCAGTAGAGTATTTAGGAAGATCAAAACAAAATGGAGTGATAGTTTATTCAAAGACATATCTCCCTGGGAGATCCAGAACTGAAGCTGGCGCAAGACGTAGGGGAAGACTCTTGAGGAGGCCCAGACCCACCAGGTGCCATAGGGTCAACAGCGAGGATCATGAAATGCAATGTAATGCGCATTATGTAATGTACATATGTGTTCTGTATATTGCATTTATGGTGGCGCTCATTTAATTTTTAATGTGTACACATTCCTGTAGCAACTTATAACTGACTCATGTTGCATACTTAAACACTAGTTGAGATAGTGACACTAACAAAAGCAAAGCGATAGATTATGTAACATGTTACCTTTTGTTTTAGTATTTCTATTGCTTCATTTTTCTCTATTAATTCATTCTTGATAGATTCGTAAGAATCATATGAGATAACTTTTTTCTTAAATACTTCTGTATTATCTCCTCCACACCTTCTTCTCATTGGTATAATCATTATATCGCCTTTTGCATGTTAGATAAAATAAATTCATTAAGTTGATTCAACATTAAATATTATATAGGTACTATACAGGTGTAACAGAGCTAGTCCACAATACTTTACAAGTGGATTCCTGCCTTGATTATTTATGAGTCAAAAATTTAAAACCAAATTAATTAATCAATTAGAAAGACATACAGAAAAATCATTACATGAAAAAATAATCGGCTGCTACCGGGATTTGAACCACGGATATCCTCCTTTCCGGGGTAGGCGCGTTATCCAATTACGCTATAGAAGCCTTGTATATTTCCGTAAATATACCGACCTTATCTGTAAGTCTCATTTATTAATTGATTAACATTTATTATGCATTTTAGAGCAATTCACTTTTTCTGATACGGTAGTTACAAATTACTTTTCGATTCTGCCGCTAGATGGACGCCAGAATTAACAGGTACCGTTACAGAGGTGTTTTATTTAATTTTATAGAACTATAAAATTAAATAAAACACAAAAAAATCATAGTATTGTTTATGGCATTGGTTTAAATATGATCATAATAGCACGATCTTCGAAATAATTTTGCACAATTTGCGAGTGTTGTTCTGGTGTAAGTCTATTATTCATGATGAAACGGCAAACCAAACTGAGCAAAAATCAGCTGTCAGCTGTCAAACTGGCTATCGTTGGAAAAAGTATTGCCAATTAGGAAAACAAGGCTTTAAAGTGACAGCCTACCAGGGGCGTGCAGTGGGAACATCGCAGCATGACTTTTATATAACCAATTATTTATATATATTTTGTAATATTTTTATCACAATTGTTATCATAGCATTCATATTTTGATATATCGTAAAAATATGTAGCATAAATATTTGATTTCTTTTTTTTTTCCAAAATATGTAGATTTACAAAAAAATCATGCTTCTATGTACCTACCTGATTAAATAATCACTAATGGAAAAAATTTTCTTTCCAATAAAGTCAATACCTAGCCTACCATGTTTCTATGTGTTTTATTTCATTTTAAAGTTTTATCTTCCTCCAAAAACAAAAGCCACAACTATCGGCGAAAATCTTTATTATTGTTTTAGGTTAGAAAATCATCACCCAATCAAATATATAAACACAAATTTATCTTACAATCATCATCAATGGCTCCCACATCGTACCAACTTCCATCACTAGATAATTTATCTCCTTCAGTTTCTTGTCGTTTTCTTTCCTCATCTTTTCTTATTTTATCTTTCAAATCAAATAAAACCTTATCTATAGCACCAGGAACGCAGTTGCATATATCTGCAATTGATTTTTTGTCTATGTGAATGTGAAGTTTGTTGAGAACACGCCTTTTTAATATACTCCAATTTTCCAGTTTAGTTGTAAAAGAAAATCTTGAACTGTAGTTGTGCATATCAACCAATTTTGGGTAGTACTGTTTGATAATCTCAGCCAAAAGCACTAAAAACACATTTCAAAGGTGAATAGAGGTAAAATTAAATGAATAACCAAAGATAATATTTAATTTAAGGAAAATAATCAATAATGAGCAGCTTGTCGGGCTTGTGATTAGCACTCTCGCCTTGTCCAAAGGTCGCAGGTTCGAACCTCACTCAGATCAGTAAGTTAGTCCTATTTTCATAGCATAAGCGTTTAGCTTAGTTTGAAAATAGTAAGAATATTGATGTGACACGTATTCCGTGTTCGCATCTCTATTAAAAAAAAAAAATTCGTCCTTTTTTAAATATTGTCACGAGATGGTAGAATCAGACAGAATTACGCACTATTGAAATCTCTCGAAAGGTCCACATGAATCTGGAATCGACTGGGCTATTCTTGTAAATTTGCAAGTCTGACTCACTAAGTGTGTGTGTCAGAGTTAACAGCGGGCTATCACCGTAGAAAAGGCATGTGTTACTATTGCATGTGTGATCCAGCTATATAGTAAATCAAGAATGTTCCTACCAACAAGCGAGAAGTTTTCTTGTGCGAACCTGAGTGATTTAAGTAACATGCATATGTATATGAGAGACAAATTATTCAATAGTGATAAAAAGTGCAGTGAATATTCTAGAATGAATATAGTAAATTAGTATGTGAAGCATTCTAGAAACATTTAGAGTGAATTTAAGTACAGTTCTCCGATTAAATTCAAGGCCAGTGACTTTTTTTAATTTTTTTTTTTTACAGGTTATGACAACAGGTCAGATGACTCTTACAGATAAACATATAAGACATAATTAATTGTACAATTTAAGATATTTAAAAGCATGTTACTAACTAACTAATGTTATTACATTTAACTATAATTATGTTGTAGAGTATTGTATTGTTTTTGTATTATATTTGTATTGTATTGTATTGTTAACACCTTCGTATTGTTGCTCCGAAACAAAAACAAAAATAACATAATTTCAGTCAGATTTCCTACTAAAATATCGTTTCCAATGAAAAAACTAAGTGGCACTAAGCGGTGGAAATAATCTACATAGTGTAACTACATCATCCAATAATAATATTGAAAGAAGAAAACCGACAGAAATTTTGAGGTTAGTTCATTATTATAACGGAAAGAATACACAGTTAGGTTGACATTACCATCCAAACCGACCAATCATAGAACCGAAATTCAAATTTTAAATTCAAATTAAAATTCAAACTGAACTGACAGATAAAGTCATAGATTGTCTATATTATCACATCTATGGTCAGTGGCATACGGTGGCATAGTTGGCCATAGTTGGCGAACGTCACAGCCATCAGTGTTGCCAGTGTAATAAACTACTTGGAAACACACCTTTACACGCAAAACAATGGATGAACAATTTCAAATTTTCTTTGAAAAAATGAAAATAGAAATGCAGAACCAAACTGAATTTATAACTAATTCAATAATGGAGAGAATTGATGAAAAACTGAAACCAGTGTTAGAAGAAAATAAAAATTTAAAACTTAAGTTGGAAAAACTGGAAAATCAGGTAAAACTTTTAGAAAAAGACAGGAAAAACAACAATATAGTAATCTACGGACTGAAAGAAGGTGAAAAATCTATAACAGAACTACTAGAGAATACGAGGCAAAAACTCCATGAAGAATTGGACATAACAACAGAAAAATTTGAGATAAACAAAATCTATCGTATTGGAAATTCAGTAAACAAAGAAAAACCAAGACCGACACTAGTATCCTTTATCAACGGATGGAAGAAGAGCGAAGTTTTGAAAAACAAGAAAAAGTCTAAAGAGTTACATATTTCTGAAGACTATACTAAAGAAACTTTGGAGAAGAGGAAGGCATTACTCCCACAACTAAACGAGGAACGGAACAAAGGAAACATAGCCTACCTAAAGTATGATAAACTCATCGTCAAAGAAAGCGCAGGCTTTAATGATAAAAGAAAAAGAGAACCATCTGCCTCCCCGTATGCTAACCCGCAACCGAAGAAACAGCAGTTAACATCCTCTACGAAAACTAACAGAACAAATGCATTTGACTTGATGAGGTTTCGATCAAATTCTCTTACATCCCAACCAACAGGAAAAGAACAATAGCAATCAACTATCGGCAAACGGAAACAAGAACACCAAAAAAAAAAAGATAAAACAACAACAACACACCCTCCCCCAAGCCGACTGGTTCTCGTGGGGGAAAACGACCAAGACCCTTTAAAGATAAACAAAAAAATTCAGACACAGAACAACCCCAATCCGGCTGGTCCCCGTGGGGTTGCCAGACCACCACCCCCTAGAAATACATCCATAAATCAAAAATGGAAGAATATAACATATCTTGCAACATTAAACTGCAGAACGCTAATGACAGATAATAGATTGGAAGAATTGGAAGAAGCCATAAAATTTATAAAATGGGATATTATTGGTCTCTGTGAAGTAAGAAGAATAGGAGAAGAGATACGAGAATATAATGATTACATTTTCTATTTCTATGGCGAAAAACAAGGCATGTACGGAATGGGTTTCTTAATAAAGAAATACCTGAAAGACAATATAATCAGTTTTCAAGGAATATCAGACAGAATTGCAATCCTCAATATACAGTTGCCTGAAGGTAAACATCCATCGACGATCATCCAAGTCCACGCCCCCCATGAACAAGATACGAAGATAGCGAAAGATAAATTTTACAGAGACCTGACAGAATCAATGCAAAAGACTAACAAATGCATAATCCTGATGGGAGACCTTAATGCCAAGGTAGGCAGTAAATCAAATAAAGATGAATTTGTCTTAGGAGATCACAGCAGTGGAGAAAGAAATGACAATGGACAGCGGCTCATAGAATTTGCTTTTGCAAATAATCTTAAGATTATGAACAGCTTCTTCAAAAAAGGAATGAAAAGAAAGTGGACATGGATATCCCCAAACGGTAGAGATAAAAATGAAATTGATTTCATTCTGACAAGGGAAAAAAGGATATTTAGGGACGTCGATGTAGTGAATAAGCTAAACTTCAATACAGATCATAGAATGGTAAGAGGAGTTATACAAAATGAAAATAACAAATCAAGAAAGCATATTACATCGTCAACCAAAAATGTGAGAATAAGATCGCCTATACCAATAAATGTCTTAAATGAATTAGAAAATACTTTAAAAGATATCGAAAGACCCAAAACACTACAAGAAAAGTATGTTCTCCTAGAGAAGGCACTGATGCACGCAAACAAATTGTGTACTAAAGAAGTGAAGAAAAATAAATTAGGAGATGAAACAATAAAATTAATGAATGAGAGGAACATAATGTTAGAGAAACGAAATGACAATCGTCAAAACATCACGATTATCAGTAAAAAAATCCTAGCATCAATACGAAAACACAAGAAAGCTGAGAGACTGAAAGTACTAAAAGAACACATAGAGAAAACAGGCGGAATTAAAAAAGGTCTAAAACAACTGAAAGAATACACACAATGGATACCTAACATGAAAATAAAAAATATGAAGAATAATGAGAAATCGACGACAAAAAGATCATCAATAGCTAGAGAAGCGACAGAATTCTACAAGAAACTTTACACGGAGAGAGACAAAACTACATTCACAGAAACTGATAATTATACTCGTGAAGAAGAAATATCTTGCATATTAGAAAGTGAAGTCATAAAAGCTATAAAAACACAAAAAAGTGGAAAAGCATCCGGTGAAGATAAAATTTCAAATGAGCTACTGAAAGACACCTTGTCCGTAATATCCAAACCTGTGACGCATCTATTCAACGAAATATTGGATACTGAACAGATACCAACTCAATGGACGAAGTCCACTATTGTCCTATTACATAAAAAGGGAGATAAGAACGAAATAAACAACTATAGGCCAATCTGTCTAATGTCAAATTTATACAAAGTGTTTTCAAAAATAATACTTGATCGAATATCGAAACACCTAGAAGAACACCAACCAAGAGAACAAGCTGGGTTTCGCACCGATTATTCTACCATCGATCATATCCATGTGGTAAAACAAATCATCGAAAAACTTAATGAATATGGTCAGCATTACTACATGGCATTTGTCGACTACAACAAGGCTTTCGACTCTCTGAGTCATAACTATATCTGGAAGACGCTAGAAAACCAGGGCGTAGAAAGCAAATATATAAAAATCATAAAAGAAATATATAAAAACTCCACAGCAACGGTCCAACTTGAACAGCGAGGAGAGGAATTTAGTATTCAGAGGGGTGTTAGGCAAGGTGATCCACTTTCCCCAAAAATTTTCACAGCCGTGTTAGAAAATATATTCAGAAATATAGATTGGGAAGACTTCGGAATAAATGTAAATGGAACAAACCTAAATCACCTAAGATTCGCTGATGATATCGTGATATTCGCAGAGAGACCAGACATGCTACAAACTATGTTACAGCAATTAGACAATGAAAGCAGGAAAGTAGGTTTGACAATGAACCCAACGAAGACTAAGGTGATGACAAATACAACAAAGGAGAACATAGAAATCGGACAGGAAAGCATCGAATATGTTGAAGAATACGTATACTTAGGACAACTAATATCAATAAAAGACCAATATTCAAAAGAAATCGACAGAAGAGTAAACAATACTTGGAAGCGGTACTGGTCGCTAAAAGAAATAGTGAAAAATGATAGAATACCAATGTCGGTAAAAAGCAAAGTATACAACACGTGCATTCTCCCATGTCTCACTTATGGGTGCCAAACTTGGCCTGCTACGAGCAAAAACAGCCAAAAACTCGCAGTTTGCCAACGCAACATGGAGCGGAGTATGCTAAACATAAGGCTTTATGACAGGTGGACGAATACAAAAATAAGGAAAAAGACAAAAGTTAGCGATGTTATACAAAAAGTAAAAAAACTCAAATGGAACTGGACTGGTCATGTTATGAGAACAAGCAGAGAAAAGTGGACGAAAGACGTAATGGAATGGTATCCCAGAAATGGAAAAAGACAAAAAGGACGTCAAATTAAGAGATGGGAAGATGACCTACCAAAAGGATGGAGAAGAATAGCTCACGACAGAGACGAGTGGAAAAAACTAGGGGAGGCCTATGTCAGAGAGACAACCTGACCAACAAACTGGCTGCTTAAATGACATTTACTACGTATATTTATGTGTATGTATATGTATATGTATGTGTATATGTGTATATATGTGTATGTATATGTGTATATATATGTGTATGTATATGTATGTATGTGTATGTATTTACTTATGTTAAAAATTGTTAAAATGGTCAGTGAATAAAGGCTTTATTTATTTATTTATTTATGTTGTAGAGTGAATTTCAATATAGCCAATTAAAGCAATATTGTGGTATTTATTTATAGGATTACTTATTAATTATTATTCCTGGGTCAATAAAGCCAGAGCCCCTGTATTTGTGTCAATACTTTGCGGCTACATTTAGTTTATGGAGAGCACATATTATGCGCTTGAATGATTTCTTAATAAATATGAGACTTAGCGTATTAAGTAAAATTTTAAATAATTTTAAGTGTTTTATTTGTCTCCCACAGCCACAATACCGTGACAATATTATAATGTTTGGATAGTCGTACGAGGACTGAAAATGAACTACCATAGTTCATCTACAGCATGCTAATCTTTTTAAAGTAAAATGACATACTGAAAACTAGTTTCAAAAGTAAACAAGATATTTATATGCAGGTACATACATCCATCAGAAAAATCTCTGTGTATTCGCTTCTTGGGTCTAGAAAGTTTTAATTGGTCCAACCATTCTACTATTTCTGTCACTTTTGAAATACTTAAATCATCACTCTTATTACACTCAGACATTATTGTAAAATATTTTAAAAAATCCTCCCTATGACCTAAACTTCAAAATATGCTATTGTTTTATTATGTCACATGATCCATGTTCTAATAATAAAAGTCTTCCAAAAATGAAAAGTGAATTCCTGCCTATTTCTTATTACTACAATGGAATGACTGATACATCATACCAATTGAACTGTATATTTATATACCTATGTCGATTGGTATGATGTGACTGAATTCGAATTGATCAAATATACATCTACTTACATACATAATATTAACTATTATTTTTTGCGATGTACTGGTACGATGTATCAGCATATTTTTTTATCGCACTGCACAAAATTCTTAACCTATTAGACATCGCCTAAATTGCTGGACACTGTACAAAATTTTAACCTATTGGACAACGCCTAAACCAAATAGCAGTTTTGTTATCTCACAGATGCAATGAAGCCCCATTACAACAAACTCATTTATTGGAGAATATTCCCATGATTTTGGATACAAGACTTTTTTCAAACAAATAATTTTAAAAAGCTAGAGCCCGAAGCTCTTCTTTTGTTTGTCCACTGGCCTCCTCATATGCTAGCCCAACCTAGTAAGTGTTCACAAAAAGATTCAAGTTTTTCATCCTCCCAAAAACACTCTCTGTGATCCAGCTATTATTAAAAATGCTAAAAATTTATTTATGATTTGATAATTTCAATTATTATCACAGGTATTTTGTATACAGCTATTGACTGTCATGACAGATACTTTGGGCCGATGGGATTTATATTAATAGACAATTTACAATACCTGAAAGTGCATTCTGAATGTGAGAAGTGTGTTGTGCTTTTTTCCAATATTTGATTGTAAAATGCTCTGAGGAGATATGTATACATAAAACAAATTTATTTAAAGTGTCAAATGACAGAAAACATTAAGCAGCATGTATCCCATGAACCCGTATTTGTACAATTAATCCAAAAGATGAATCTATATACCAATCAAAATAGCAAATAAACTCTTCACAAATTACAGAAATGCAAGTGCATCTTCCTAGAATTTCCTGTTCTGTTATGCCTCTCCTGGGACATCTCTGTCTCGCATTTCCAGCTCCATTGCAGGCTCCATCAAGACTGAATACTTATTGATCCTGCAATGAGGTACAAACACTGGCCAGAAATGCCAGGGAGATAAGATAGAGTAGCCAGAAAGCTCCATGATAGATTTTTTGTATAATATACAATGTTCTATAATGCCACCAGTATAAATTGGCGTGCGAGGGAGGGCATCCCTGTCGCGAAACAGAAGTTGCCAGGGTGTAAATTTATTACACAATACATAATATACAGAGTGGCCGGTACATTGACAAATATATTTAATGTTATTACAATAGAAATTTTGTTGGGCAACACTAAAGAAACAAACCAGTAATGGCGGCCGCTCTGTCTAGAGTCCTGTCAGATGGTAATATCGGTCCATTATTTGCTTTTTCAGCTTCGCAAAACTTTAAGACTACATTGGCAATTGTTCTTGCACCACCTGCAAGGTGTGCAAGAACAATTGCAAGACAGTTTTGAACTTAATTCAGTGTATATTGAATGATTGAACTGAATGACAGGACAAGGGGTTATTGCCGGGTGCGGGCGGGGCGGGTTTTAGTTCCAAAGTCGCCGCACGCCAATTTACGTTTGGCAAGCTCTATCATTTAATTTGAGAAGAAATTAATATTAATGTTGTCAATCTTCCACAACACAAATGTGCATACTGAAATACCATGGACATGTCACAAGACGTACGGCTGCAATGAAGAGGCTGACGGTACGAGGCACCGTCATCGTGGTCAGTGATCACAACAGCTCTGCTAAGGGCATGACGAAGAAAAAGAATGCAATATCCAGTTACAGGAAATCACATTTTGAGAATTAGCGTATATTTAATAAAAACAAACTTTATTTATATATTTTTATTAAAGAAATATAACACATCCTTACGACAAGATGATATAATAGATTATTTTTTGTTAATGTATACACAAATATTATATTACAGACATGCAATTATAAGCAGTTCAATAAGTCTTGATATTTTTTATGAATAGTACAGTAGAATCACGTTGATTCAAAATTTAAAGTACTAAAAAAATCACGATGCGATTGCAAAATTTGTTAAAAATCGTATAACTCGTGAAAAAAAATTTGCTAAAAATCGTATAACTTGTGAAAAATGCGTGTATTTTTCATATTTCAAGAAATCATTTCGAAAACAAAATATTTATTATATTAATGATCGCGACGTTTCTATTACTAAAGTATCCGATATTGACATATTTGATGTTGTCACTTGTGAAAAAAATCAAAATCTCTTTTAAATGTTGTCACATTTGTTATTGAAAATGTTTAGTTATCTTTGAATTTACGGAAGGCTTCTTCAATCTTCACTCAATTTCAACGTTCGATCTCGCCTTTTATATGACTCTTATTAACACAGCACAGTTATTAGAAATACATTCATCCACGAATATGTGAAATAATAAGTCAGAAATAACTACTTACGACATTTTAACAACACAAATGCAGTTATTAGAAAAAAGAATCAAACTAAAGAGGAATTAAAAAAAGTGAAAAACAATTTTAAGTACGAGAAATTATTGCAAACTAAAACTGTCCACGCATATTAAGGCAGCCAACTGAAAAAAGCAAACACAGGATTCCCCAATTTTAGGGATCCCAACATAATATAAAATTAACATTTAGGGATTTGTGTTCCCAAAATTTTGAATTATCGGGGATTTAGTGTAATAAAATTTGACATTTCATTCCCACTTCGCGCCTAATAATTCTGATTTAGGCGCCTTACTCTCCACATGTATCCTTGCAACGCTTTTATCAACAAAATACTAAAATATTGCGTAAAGGCAATTTTAACCTTTCGTTTCGGGTAATGCACATTCTGGGTGGTCAATATCAAGAAATAGAAAAGTAAACATAGCACATTCGATAATTGAAAAGTGTGGGAAGCACGAATCACATCACCAGAAAAAAGCGTTCTCGTGCATTCCAAACATTTTAAACTGCTAAAACGATGCTAAACTATTACTACCAATGTTAACTGTGAACATTTGGAACTTTCATGGCAACCTCACCCAAATTACCAAGACTCAAATAACCTGGCGAATCACCTCGTTACACCCTGACTACGCCAAGGTCTACGCTAAAAACAGATGTGATGTAAGATAGGAGATTTTAATACAACCTCCACATTTACTAGACATTGTACCATCTTAAAAGTTTCCTGGATGGATAGAGTGACAAATGATGAAGTGACATACGGAAAAAGACCAAGTGCTGCGAACTATCAAGATAAGAAAGCTGGAGTATCTCGGACATATTATGAGAGGACCAAAATATGGTCTAAACCAACTCATCATCCAGGGGAAAATAAGTGGTAAAAGAATCGTAGGAAGCGTCGCATCTCACGGCTGCGTAACTTGAGGGACTGGTGTAAGTGTAACTCGACTGAGTTGTTACGTGCGGCGGTGAAAATAAATTGTAATCGCCAAAATGATCGCCGACCTCCGATGTAAGATGGCACCATAAGAAGAAGTACCTTCTGACTACTACCTATTCCAAGCACTTCAACACTTTTTATTAGACAGAGTATTCTCAAAAAGGTTATACTTATTGAAAAGACAACTTTTAATTAGTCTAATAAATCCAAGGATTTTTAAAGTATCATCAAAGGGTATGATATAAAAAATAAAATATAGATATAATAAAAAGTAACCCATAAAAACGAAGTTTTTACTATACTCCCTTTCTTTGTAAAATATAACAATAATTAAAGACGAATTAAAACATATAACATAACACTAAACTTACAGAAATTAAATATATTTCTAAAATGTCAGATGTTTTGAGATGTAAAGATTTTGATAGATTCAATTATCATCAATATCGTGCCTTATGAATTTCCAGCGTCAAATGATTTAGTCAGAATCAGATTTGAGTAATGTAGAATTCTTCAAAACTAAGCAGAAATCTAAAATAAATAAATTATTATTTGATTTTTTCCCAAAAAACCCAATTTTGCTGTCATCTGTGAACCAATTGTTTTGTAAATTTTCGAAATTCGTAGTGATGTACCTATTATACCGACGGAGCAATTCAAATTTAGAAAAAATTCCGCGGCGTTGCTAATCAAACTTTTCTAATGATTCCAATTTGAAAAAACCAATAAAATTTCAAAAAATCCGAAATTATACTATAATTATTTTAAAAAATCGATCTAAAGTTTTTGTTGACGGCAAGCAAGCAGACGCCACGTGTTAATATAAAGGGAGTAAAAAGAATGTTAAATCATCAAGACCTATTGAACTACTTAAAATATTTGTGAACACTGTTCACTGTTTCAAATAAAAGAAAGCAAAAAATCTCAAACAAATGCACTAACTTAAACCAAGAAATATTTTCATTAAAAGAAAATATTAGCAATAATATTTTGCAATAAATTATGAACACTGGTTTATATCTATCTTAAATTAAAAACTAATATTGCATCAACAATCAATACAATTATGGAAAATTCTTAATTAATTCCTCCACATGTTCAAATCAATAGTATTAGATTACTTCAGTCTCAAAAAATTTTCATCAAACTTCTTTTTTTCAGTAGTTGATCATTTTGCAAGTTCTTGGCAACATTACCACGGGACCAGGTATTTTTCTATAAAACTAAGACTGAAATAAAATGATCTTAATGCAATGTAAAATTTGTACGTGTATCTACTAATTTTATGTACATATATGTAAAAGTATGTTGGAAAAATGATGAAAGAGGATATTCCAAACAAAACTATGAAAACTATCAGATTGGCTCATAAATTAGTGCTGTTTTACTATTGAAATAAAATAAAAAATTTAATATTGCTACAATAAGTTTTGTATTCACCATTATTATATCGAGGTTAGAAAGTCAAAAGGGCACTAGTGAGTATTTCGAACTTTACAAGAGAGCAAAATGTTTTGTCAATATTTCTTTTATTAATAAACGATTTTCATACACGTTTTGGATTAACAAATATGGAAATCATTTGATAATAAAAGAAACATTGTCAAAATCAGATTGACAGAACATTTTTTTGTTCTCCTGTAAAGTTCAAAATAATCACCAATGCCCTTTTGGCTTTCTACCCTCGATATACTATTTATTCCCATTTAATTTCAATCAATTAAATACGATCCCCAAAGTATTTTGATGAAAAAAAAGTGTGGATAGTCATGAACGTTTGCATAAATCCGTAAGGTAGAAATCTGATGGGGGCAAGATCTGGTAAATAAGGAGAATATGGTAAAATCAGCCACTGAAGCATCAAAATTCTTGGGTTACTTTGGTCATGGGTCAACTGTGAAGATACTCTTTTAAAGTGTCCATTTTGGGGGTTGCATTTTAATACTTTTACATAACAAAGTTTACAAAATAAAAGTACTACTTTGTTACTGACGTATGCCTGATTATATAAGTGTATGCTATTATTTCTCTTGAAAACGATTTTTCAAGAGAAATAATAGTACCCTTATTTATATTGCTACTTTTTATTTTTATGAATCGACTCAATGTCAGTTTTTTAAGGTTATTATTAATATTTACAAGATGCATAAAATCCTTGGGCCTCAGTTCAGATCTCACATATGGACAACGCAGTATTCGAGAGTACGATGGTAGAGAGAGAAATGCTATCTAGTTACGAGACACATCGGGTACATCTTAATATTTATTTTAAAATAACTTAATTATTTGTGAATCAATATATCTCTCACAGCTTAGTACATATAGTATAATACAGGGTCCAGGTCGGTCGTAACCAATGTTGTTCAACAAAAACTAGCAGATATTATCTAAAATTGTTATCTATATACAATTTGGTCAATGCAGATTACAACTTAATATTAGCATTATAATTAAAACTCATTTTCAAATCCATTTTAATAGTTTAGTAAAAAGCTTTAGTAACCATTTCTAATTCATGCAATATAGTATTAATTATTAAAAGCGTACAAACAAAAAGCGATAGTTTATTTACCGCATAATGCAAACAATATGAGACAATGAGTCATTCGTCGATGAATTTGCATTTTTATTACTTACTACATAACACCTATTGAAATATTTTTCAAGTTTAAAACATAACACTGACGAGCCAAGTCAATCCAATCAAAACAAAACCAGGTTCTTTGGGACCGAATGGCAAATAGTCTACCACAATTTTGTTTAAACTTTCATTAAAAAATTAAAGCACTTAGTCCCATAAATGCAGTAGTATACAATATATTCATGAATTATTGATAAATAAATCAAATAGGTACTAAAAATACATTTCATTCATTTGTTTCTGTGCGCCGAATTTGAAAATCTAGGCTGGGACTAAGCAGATCTGGAACCGATGATAAAAATTGTAGTTCATCTTTTTTGAGTTTTTTCTTATCAACGTCTTTATTGTGACCAAGGTCAAGATTCTCTAAAAAAGAATCAACTGTTTTAGAACTGGTATCACCCTTTTTCTCAGAACAAACACCTAATCTTGTCTCCTTAAACTCTTTATACTTAGCTTTAATGGATTCAATAGATTTTTGAAGACTAGGACTTCTTATCTTTTGATTAGGACTTATAACCTTTTGATTAGGTGTGTCATCAGGTACTTTAAAATTTCTGTCAGAAAATGTATTAATTTCAATTCTGTTTACGATTGAAACTCTTTCTGTGACAACGCTGCACTGATTGTTGGACGGAACATTTTCTTTTTGAGAGGAACTTGAGAGATTTGGCATGGATCCCAATTCAGAAAGGAAACTTGAATAATCAATTTCTTTCACACCCGAAATCCTTTCATGAGGTGTTACAGACACGGGTCTGTTGATCCGTGACCTTTTATTAGTTTCCTTCCCTTCTACAGAATGTAAATTGGGCGACGATCGGGTTTTCTGTAAAAGAGACACATCTTCTGAACTCTCGTTGAATAGATTTCCCCACGTCTTGCGGAAAGAACGGTCATTGATATTTATTTTTGGAACTTTCCGATCATTTATCGGTCTCTTTTTTATTGATGTAAACATACTTCTGAGATGATTTTGTTTTCTTTCCGTGGCGAAGCGACTGATAGTTGTCATGTTGTGCTGATTCAGACAAGTCTTGTTAGCGATATCTGAAATTTTATCCATATTTCTTTGCAGTTCCGCAATATGTTTTATATAATCGGGTTTGTTAGTCGTTACATTTAATGACTGTTTCTCTTGAGAATCAAACTCTAAGCCATTTCTTATGAGTGAATAATTTGGTTTTTTCAAAGAACATTTATCCACGCTATCTTCAAGTATGTACGGTACTTTTTCGCTTTTGAAAGGATGTTTGAATTCTGAAAATTTCAATTTCTCTAAACATTTACACCAGTGATCGGAAGTGTCCTCTGTATATTTGGGTTGAAAGCATATTGCAGGTGTATTTGAAACTTCGTGTATTCCAGATGAAAATTCTGCACTTGCGCATGAATATTGTTCTGGGATCACCACCTCCTGAAATAAATAACAGAAAAATATTTATAGCAGAACAATTAATAACTAACCCTTTGCACTCTAAAGTTTTTTATTGACTTATTACTCGTTTCTCGATCAAATTCCGTGACTTATTACTATTTTATTGTGTATGATTCTTGTTGAAATTATATTGATAATTAAAAAACCCAATAAATTTAAAATATTGAGAAATAAAACATTATTTTCTTGCTGCCATAGCAGCGGCACTCGAGTAATATAGGCAAATCAAATCGGCTAAGGGTTAAAATATTTTTACATCAGTAATTATTTATTACACATAAGATTACTAAATCTGATATACACAACTTTATACATGAGAAAATTGCACCTAAATTTATATGAAGGGTATAAAAGCAAAGGCAGCAATATCCAAAAAAAAAAATTAAAAATGTTTTGAATGTGGTCACCGAGATTTCTAATTTAGGCCGGCCGCTCTTTGGATACGAATTATTACGTACACATTCGTACGATTATTTTCATACGTATGGAGCGCGCACATTGATTGCGTTTTGCATTGGTCATGATCAGTGATTTTTCGCATTTCCCAATAACGTTTGTGCCAAATGAATAATCTATATCTTCTGGAAAACTCCTATTATGGCAAACTTAAATAATGACAAATTTCATGACTATCTATCTAACTAATAGATTCACAAATGCTGGGGAGAATCGAAGTGCAGCTCATAACATCGGAGAAATATTTAAAAGTTTTTTTGTTCGAAGTACATAATTATACCTCACCTTCATTAAACCAAATTATTTAACTTACAGGTATTTTTTAGTTCTTTAGAGATTCTCTGCCATGATCTGCGCTTGATGGTTACCTAGTTGAATCACTTTGGTCCCACAAACATTTGTGGTCATGTGTCAAATTGACAAAATTTTCAATATCCATCATACGAAATCGTAAAAATTTCCAAACAAATCCGGATCGTGTCGCATCTATACGTGCCTACACGCACTGCCAAATCGTGTACAGCGTGCGATGTTCAATACTACTTCGAAGGATAGGAATGTACTTGCGTATTTATACGTACCACTCAATTTCGTACGAAAACGCATCCAGTGTGCGGCCGGCGTTAGAATGTACTGAATTTGAAATTTTATAGAAAATATAGTTTTATCCCTTTCAAAATCTTGTTTCCAAATCGCTATTAAAAGCAAAGGCATCAATATCCTCGTAGTGTAAAAAGCAAAGGCAGCAATACCCTCGTAGTGTAAAAAGCAAAGGCAGCAATACCCTCGTAGTGTAAAAAGCAAAGGCATCAATATCCTCGTAGTGTAAAAGGCAAAGGCATCAATATCCTCGTAGTGTAAAAGGCAAAGGCATCAATATCCTCGTAGTGTAAAAAGCAAAGGCAGCAATACCCTCGTAGTGTAAAAAGCAAAGGCATCAATATCCTCGTAGTGTAAAAAGCAAAGGCATCAATATCCTCGTAGTGTAAAAGGCAAAGGCATCAATATCCTCTTAGTGTAAAAGGCAAAGCATCAATATCCTCGTAGTGTAAAAGGCAAAGGCATCAATATCCTCGTAGTGTAAAAAGCAAATGCAGCAATATCCTCGTAGTGTAAAAAGCAAAGGCATCAATATCCTCGTAGTATAAAAAGCAAAGGCATCAATATCCTCGTAGTGTAAACAGCAAAGGCAGCAATACCCTCGTAGTGTAAAAAGCAAAGGCATCAATATCCTCGTAGTGTAAAAGGCAAAGGCATCAATATCCTCGTAGTGTAAAAAGCAAATGCAGCAATATCCTCGTAGTGTAAAAAGCAAAGGCATCAATATCCTCGTAGTGTAAAAAGCAAAGGCATCAATATCCTCGTAGTGTAAAAAGCAAAGGCAGCAATACCCTCGTAGTGTAAAAAGCAAAGGCAGCAATACCCTCGTAGTGTAAAAAGCAAAGGCAGCAATATCCACTTCAACCAATCGACCCCAAGAATGTGTCACAAGACAAAATGGCCGCTTCATACTAAAGTGAGAGTTGATGTTAATTTTAGACTGAAACATCATAACAAAGAGAAAATGTAACAGCACGTCATAATCGTAGAACAATGAAGCATTTTTCTCAAGTTTGCAGGAGAGCAGTTTGAAGTTTTATTTACATAAAGACACTTTATGTCACAGCTCGATAAATACAAAAGATTTTCCTTTGAAACTTGGGTTAGTTATTTAAAGTTGATACCTCAAATATAGTCAGCGCAGTACGACATTTTTACACATGCTGCATCGTTTTACGATCGCAAATCAGAATCGTCGCTATACCGACTTCGTATAATGACGGCTAAATTAATGAGAAAAAATACACTTTTTATACCATTAGATGGCTTCTTTTTTTTACTTTTTAATGATCCAAAAAAGTCAATATGGAATTTTTTGTACATCCGTCATTGTCCTATGATCATGATGAGCAGTGTCCACTATTTAGTAGCAAACACAGAATTATTCATATTTAAGAGTTAAATATTTACTTATACACATATATAAAAGGAAAACTGAGGTGGTAATTGCTTTTAAAAACCTATTTCCAATAAGATGTAGGTTCCATTGATTCCAATTCATTGAGCAGTGACAAGTTTTTTGTATTTATCTCAGAAACACCTCAGTGAAATATTGCTGCCTTGGCTTTTATACCTCTCATATATAGAATGGAAAAAATCATAAAACCAAAAAAAAATAAAATACCTTCAATTGATTGTGAAATTTAAATGCTTCTGTAGCCAATTCTTTCGACTGCTGCTTTATAAACATAATGAGTTTTTTCTTTTCTTCTAAAATATTTAGCAAATAATCAGTTGATTGGCTCGGAATGTAAGATTGAAAACAGTGAGAAATAATGACAGAATATGATTTGAATATATTTGGTAAATCCAGGACTCCATTTCTAATGTTATTTTTTAATATGGCACTCTGCGTGACCGACAAACCGTTTTCAAATAAGGCGGGAACTTGAAATTTGTCTCTAGAATCATCGTACTCCAAAATTGCATCTTTTTGTGGATGTTTTGTATGCATGATCACAAGCTGATCACTTCTGTTTCTGCATTTTTTGGCCAAATCAACAACATTAGAAGAAACGTCACGCCAATCACCTTGTGTGTCTGAGATTTTAGTTTTTATAAATATTTGCCAATTTTTTATCAAATCAGGTGTTACAAAAATATCACATAATTCTCTACCAAAATCAGGATCGGAACCTCCAACTGCGAAATTAACTTTATTAAACACACTTTTGAGTAATTTCATTTTACGCAGTTTGTCACTTGTAATGATTGGTATGTTTCTTTGGTAAATATTGGCAATATTTTTCATATTTAGTGAAGTAATGTGCCAGTATGTTACTTTGTTAATAAGTATATCTTTTAATTGGGCGTTTTTAGGAAGAATTTCATCAACATTTAGTTCGTTTATATTCAAATTAATATGACCTTTAGCTGTACGTTGAATATGAAGTTTTAAAGCTACTTGTGACAGCTCAAACATGAGCTTAGCTACTTTAACACCTCCAGCGTTCACTATCCACGATGGCATTATGTGTGAAATATGACCAACATGTTCTTTGGAAATGCCACTGACGAATTTTAGAAATTCAGTGCGATATTTTGCTTCCATTTTTATTTCAAACATCGCCCAAGATGACGAAGAGGTGACGCATTTGGGATCAATTATAGACATCAAATAAAAAGATATGTGGTGGAATGCGGTTCCATTAGGTTTCTCAAACATCCCTTCTTTGAAATGTGTGGCTACATCTTTGCTCATGGGGTAGCGTAAGCTAAGAAGATATATATTTCTATGCAAGGCCTTATGAAGTCTGGTATTGATCACAAGCTTTTGGTTTAGGCTGGCCATTTCGAAAACCCTTTGAAGCTGGAATGGTGGAAAATAATTTATTTGTACATTCGGAGTTATTTCTTATGTACACACAAATATCACTTCAGAAATATTAACTGAAAACCATACACATAACAAATTATTCAATACTCGAATCAAAACTTTTGACAATTTTCAAACAACATAAGCCGTTGATGCTGTTAGTGGTGTTGGTACTACAAAAAACGAAAAATCTATTGCATTCTCGGGAAAGTACCTACTTCCTATCCAAATAACCAATCCATTTAGAATATGCTTACAACACTGGTACGGTAATATGTCAAGTGTGGTCAAGTGTCATTTGAGTTGAACAAGAATTTAACCTAACATTTTGGACTGACATCGTAACATAATATTGTAATACATAAGTAGACCGATGACGTATTCATAGTTAACATAACATAAATATAATATTATTATGTAGCTCTCTGATATTTGAGTTTATTTTTTTATCAGAACCAAGTTAATGGAACTGTGCCATGGGTTATAAAATAAGATTGTCCACTGTTTTCATTGTTTGCATAACAACATCTTTTGCAGTGACATGTCTAGTGGCTATTTTACCATTAACCTCAGGTATAAATTACTTGATTAAATATCTTATAATTGACAAATCGTGCTTCTTACCTTCTCTTTTTTATATACATTTGGAGATGTACATATTCGAGGATTTTGCTTACAATGGTTAAGACTTTTTTAATTTACAGGATTTATTTATTTCTGCTTAGCCCAACTAAAAAATTCTAATCAACCATTAAAGCCAAATATTTAATACTTCTGTCTATTTTATGGGTTTGCGTGAACGATCAACTTGATGACCGCAATGTAAACAACGCTCAGTCTAGTGTTTGGGTCACTATGCAAAGAAAACATTTTTTTGCAGTTTTAACCGCTTCATGCTAGATTTTTTTCTTTAATTCGATATAAATTACTATTTATTTAATATATTATTCATAATTGAAAATTAATTAAAATTAATATAAAAAAAACTTTTTAAAAAACATTATTTTTTTGATAATAATCAATCGTTTCTGTAATCGGGCCTATTGAAACAAAAAAAAATAAACAAAAGCATATTTTTTTATTAATTTATATGATATATATATTTCTTTTTAATCCTATATACTATAATTGAAAATTGTGTGTTTGTGTATTTGGAAAGAATGTTTAGTAGAGACGGCAAGGCTGAGAATGATATTGAAAAGAGTGTGACTGCAGGAAACAAAGTTAATGGTGCTCTAAATGTAATTATGGCCAATAAAAATCTGTCAAAGGAAGCAAGACTAGCGGTACATAATGGGGTTCTAGTTCCAACCCTGATGTATGGAAGTGAAGCCTGGAATTGACAAAAGAGGAATGAAAGTTGTCTGAATTCGGTGGAAATGTGGTCACTAAGACGCTTGTGCAGAAAATCTTTGGTCAATAGAGTGAGGAATGAACAAATTAGAAGTGAATGTAATGCTGGCTGTAGAGTGGTAGATAGAATAAAGAAAGGGGTGCTGAGATGGTTTGGTCATGTGGAACATATGAATGAGGAAAGGATGGTTAAGAAAATATATGAGGCGAGTGTTGAAGGCAACAGGAAGAGAGGGCGTCCACAAAAGATCTGGCACGATCAAATACTACAAGTATTTGAGAATGGCCCTGTTAAAAGCCGCAACAACCGTAGAACTTGTATGAGAAGATGTATGAATGTGGCCGAAGCAAAAGTGGTGTGCCAAGATAGAAGAGTGTGGCTTTCAATCCTCTCCCTGCGGGGAAA
The DNA here is from genome assembly GCA_016648135.1 of Agrypnia vestita. NCBI lineage: Eukaryota > Metazoa > Arthropoda > Insecta > Trichoptera > Phryganeidae > Agrypnia > Agrypnia vestita. The sequence goes on from JADDOH010004206.1 coordinate 23,262, forward strand.
CGGCATGATGGTTAGTTAGTTAGTTATAATTGAAAAGGCAATTATAATATTTTGTGGTGCTACATGAATGGCTAAAAAAACTAAATAAAATTGTGAAATGATTGAATAGAGTCAAAAACTTAAATTTAAATATGGAAGATTTTACAGAAAGGAGAAAAATCACAAAAATTATGAGGCATATTAACAGGCGCCGTAACTGTACTTGGCGAGCGTGTATCTGTTTTATCATACGAGATGAAACTAACAAATGTCACTTAATGTAATTAATATTTAATAATAATTGGTGCGATAAGGGAGAAATTGAAAAAAACTATTCTAATTACAATTTGAACAATAGACTGTTGCATTTTTGTTGAATTTTATTGAATTTATTTTTCACCAATTTTTCTTCACCTTCTTTCTTGGCATTTCACCCCTATGGGGTGTTCTTACCACAAAACAAGTGTGTTTCTTCATTGGCAATAGGTGTGATGGTTGCCTTTTTTTTTCCTCTTTTATTTTAGAAATTTAAATTAGAAACGATTCGTTTTAGGATAAATATTATTCTGTGTGGATGATTCAATTGTATTAGTAATAGAAAAGGATATGGGGTACATAATGTTAGTTTAATTAATTAATTAGTTAATTTTTCTGATATTTGAAAATTTTCAGATGGATGTATATGCACCATAGACGAAAAAATCTCTGAAATTAATTCATTCATGAAAGTATCAGAAGACAGCAATGGAAAAGGCCACAAGCTAGCGCTACTGGTGCCATTCCGTGACAGATTTGAGGAACTTTTAGTGTTCGCACCGCACATGAAGAAATTTCTATCCCAACAAAACATATACCACCACATATTTGTAATCAACCAGATTGACCAGTACAGATTCAACCGGGCATCACTGATAAATATCGGTTTCCTTCAAACAAAGGACAAATATGACTATATAGCAATGCATGATGTGGATTTACTGCCGCTGAATAAAGACCTCAGTTACGACTATCCCGAGTCAGGACCGTTTCACGTTGCAAGTCCAAACTTGCATCCGAGATATCACTATTCTACTTTTGTTGGTGGAATTTTATTGGTGAAACGAGAGCATTATGAGATGGTGAATGGGATGTCGAACAAGTACTGGGGTTGGGGGTTGGAAGACGACGAGTTCTACGTCAGATTAAAAGAGGCTAAGCTCAATGTTACAAGGCCATCCAATATTCACACGGATACAACTAATACATTTAGGTAAATCTACTTTTTTATATTATAGAGTATAAAGTATATATATATATATATATATATATATATATATATATATATATATATATATATCCTGTAACCTATTGGGCGTCCATCATGGACGAAATTGCATATAATGTGGCGTCCACCTGCTTATGACGTCCGTATATCGGACGTCAGATAGGAGAGTGTTCGCAATGGGCGCGGATTGTCTTTCTGATGCCATAAACGTAAAAAAAAAAAAAAAAAATTGGACGTCAATTCGCTCCCAGTTTGGCTATTCTCAGTATATCTGTAGTTCTGCAAATTTTCGTTACAAAAAATAGCAGCGCTGTCGGCATTATTCCGAACATTCATTGCTAGCCGTGTGTGACGTCCAACTGCGCGTCGAGCGAAAGTTTGAAATGCGACGTTGCCACTTGCTGGATGCTTTGACTTCATTTAATTTTTATATTCACGATTTATGAGAACTCGTACGCATTCACTTGAATGAAGAAGTGGAGTCCGCTTTTGTACTCCATTTAATTCGTGGCGTCTGATTATTTGACGCAAAAACTTTGGATCGATTTTTAACCCTTTTCTCGTGATCCAAACGAGCTGAAATTTTGCACGCAGACTCGTGGGGACGTTCAAGAAGATCTATCAAATTTTCGTTAAAAAAATTTAATGATTATAGTATAATTTAGGATTTTTAGATATTTTAATAGTTTTTTAACATTGGAATCATTACATAAATGTTTGATTACTACCGTCGGCGGCGGCCCGATAACGTTGCGGAATATTTTCTAAATTTGCATTACTGTATATAATTATATTTATTATTCATTATATTAATTACTATGTATAATTATATTAATTACGATATATAATTATATTAATTACTATATATAATTACTATAGTATAATAGGTACTTCACTATGAATTTCAAAAATTTATGACAATTGGTTAACAGAGATAGAGAATTTTGACATAGATATTTGTCTAGACATGTTTCATTTTCAGTCAATCAATTATTTAATTACATGATGGTAAACTTAATTTACAAAGAAAGGGAGTAAAATAAAAACATGGTTTTTATGGGTTACTTTTTTTAAGCTAAATATCTAAAAAAATAATCAGAAGTTTAAAATTGAAATAAAATAAAATTAATCCCAGGACTTGAAGATAAGATTGCAGCATTATTTTATTAAATGTTTTAGTCGATCGGTATCTACTTATATCTATAGTCGATATGAATTAAGGTGTAATTGAGTACTTAACAGGTGAATGATTTTTATTATGAAGGGCTAATTGCCATTTATGTAATGATTCCAATTGATACATGTATAGTAAAAGTCCGTTAATTAAAACAACGATATTTCGTGCTTTGTATTTATTGCCGATTTTGAGGATCCAAAAATAACTTTTCCCTATAAATTCTACCTTTAATTCTAAAATACGTGAAATGCGTACATCGTATCAATTATTGACGTATTATATATGTATAGTATATAGACACGTTATTCCCATACTAGCCGGCTTTCATATTTATGTAGCAAATATTCCATTGAAGTACACAACAATAATCACGTAAAAATCAGGTAATTTGAAGTCACGGTGTCTAAAATAACATGCCTATTCTTACAATAGTGTACGACACTCTGTTCCTTTTTCCCCGGGACTTTTTTTTCGGCGTACACGCAGTGTTTGTGAAATAAGTGTGTTGTAAATATAATTTAGCAACTATTTCAAAACACGAATCTTCACTACATTCCTGGCTTTGTAGATGGGTAAGTATACACTAGGAAATGCAATCTCGCGAAATCAATAATATCAATCTCGCATACAATCAATTAAATTTTAATAATTATTTTAATTTCAAAAGTTATAAAATGGTACCTACTTGCTTTTTGCTATACTTACTTGTTGTTAAAGATAAATAAAAAGGAAAATAATTTTAATATCACTGTATTTCAAAGGGTAATTAAAGTTTTTTAAGAAATAATCAACATAATAAGCAATACGTATAAAAGAGGGGGCGACCGCGGAAAACGTGGCATGACCAGATCAACCAGATACTGGAAGATGGTCCCGTTAGAAGGCTCAACAACCGGCGAGCTTGCATGCGAAGATGTATGAATGTGGCTGAGGCGAGATTTGTATGTCAGGACAGAAGAGTATGGCGCTCTATCCTCTCTGCCTACCCCCAGGGGAAACAGCGTGATGGTAAGTAAGTAAGTAATCATAATCAACATCAACAATGAAGTTACTTTAAAAAATGTTTGACTTTTATGCTTGCTTTTGAAAGTAACTTCGTAAGAAGCACTGATTGCTGCATCATAATCGCGTTTAAAGTTTTTGTTTTTAAAAGGGTTCAGAAATCTAAACGGGTAGGCCTAGAAACTTGAAATAACATTCGTATGATAGCTGTAAGTTTATTTTATAAATTATTAGAAGACTGTAAACTAAAAAATCACATCTGTATATCCAAATTAGGCCAAAACGTGTTTTGTCGGAATATTATTTAAAGTAAAATGCGTATGTTGTTATTACAAAACAATGTAACCTAGGGTTGCATTGTTTAGTCATGACACAGTTAGTCGATATAATGAAAAAATCATGAAAAATATCGATGAAAGACATGTATTTATGGATTTATTTTACAAAATAAAACAGAATCTTTAAAATGTAAAATAGCAAATACAAAAAAGCGACAACAATATTTGAAAAACATTATAACGTAATTATAAATTACTGTAGGTATATGTAAAAAAGGTATTTCTGTGAAATTAATTTAATTATATTTATAATGCAATTTAAATATATATAAAGCAAAATAACAATTTAAATTTTAACACCAAGTATGCAGGCATTTCTGATCGAATGAGAGAAAGTGTGTTAATTTTTACTTCCAAAAATTTTCAGCAAGAAGAACAGCCGGCGGCGAAACTAATATAAAGGATTTAAAAATAACTGAAAACCTTATATCTATAATAGGAATATCAAAAATAAATATATGTACTACATATCAAGATCATCCTGGGGAGTATTATCGTTCACTTCTAACTTTTCAAAAAATGTACGCCGTGAAATTGGCATTGTCTTTAGAAGGTTCATAATATCCTTCTTCTTTTCCTTTGATATTCCTTGAGGTGTTGACTGCAGAGGTTGATTCGTAATTGTATTTTCAGAAAAGTTGTTAGATATGGTTTTCTGCATTTCAGTTTGTAAACTTTTGTTGAAAACATTTAGTTTTTCAAATTCTTCTTGCTCATAATTCGTTTTTACAAAAAGGTTTACTTCACCTCTCCTAAATTCTACGATCTTAAATTTTTGAATATTGTAGTTCCGAGGAAAGGCACGTATCATTTCATCTTTAAAAAGTATTACTTCCCGGTGATCAAAACTGTACACTTCTAAATTGCGACGGGATTTTTTAATAATTGATACATAATCCTCAAAATCGAATAGATCTCCATCTGCATTAAGTTTTTTTGCAATACATGCATGTACACTGTCAGCTGCCATAAATGTATGTCCTGGTTCAAGGTATTCCAGTTTTATTGATTTAAGTTCCATGTTGCGGTCATTTATTACTCTTAAAAGAGCAGAATATAAGGTTTTGTTTTTGTTTTGCGAATTACAGTTATCCGCGTACAAGATAAGTCTATCCAAATCCCGACAATACTTTTTAATGAACAAAATATAAGTAGAGGCTACATTGAAAGCCTTTCGGCCTGATTCACCTTCATGCCAAAGTAAACAAACTGCAGATTTATTTACTCCTGGTTGGGCAAATGTTTCATTAAACATTACAAGTTTTCTCGAGAAAAAGAAATCTTTTGTTGATAATTTTGGCAAAGATATCACCTTTTGCATGTCCACTGTATACATAACAGTCTTTTTAATTGGATCACAATTGGATTGCAATTTTTTTGATCTTCAAGCAAATGCTCTCTTGATATTTTTTTATTAAAAATGTGCTGAGGAAATTTTCGACAGATGTCGCAGTTGGTACATTCGGAACAGTTGTGAACATCATGTATATCTTGGTTTGTTTCCTGCACATCTTGATTTGTTTCCTGTTCAACTTCTCGGAGAGCAGATCTTGCATTTGGATGGGAAACGCTATGTTCTTTGCATTTGGTGCAGATGTCTTGAACGGGGCATGCTTTTGCTATATTCTTTTTTTTTATAATATTGTAGAATGAAGCCCAACTACATTTATTCTTCCCTTCATTGATGAGTTGCTCAGTTAACATTTCAAAAATAAGGGAAAATGTACAGCCAATGGGCAAATATCGACGATTCGGTGCATGTTTTAGATTATAATGCGATGACATCGGTCTAAAGCTTTCGATGAATTCATCTATTTCTTTGACATATTCCTCCGTAAATGCGTGAGGTGGATTATGTTTGCCTCTCAGATCTGGGGCAGCTGATATACTTGCAGATATTGCACCAATGCCTTTTTTGAAATTGGCTTTGAGCACAGCTTGAACGACTTGATCGTTTGTATATCCAATCGAATGTAAAAACATGGTCTTGCAGACTTGTATACCTAATAAATTCCAAATCAAGGTATTATTTCGTTTAGTGGTTGCAGAATATCTAACTGCCACTTTTTCCTTTAAAACATGACGCGATATGAAATCTCTACGTTTCTGCATGTCTAATTTCCAATAAGATTCCCATATTTGTATTCTTTCCGGTTCATTAATTTTTATTGAACATTTTTTCCTGCACGTAGACTTGCAAGGTGGCAAAAGTGGGTGTTTAGTTTTGTGGTGTTGCTGTTTATCTTTAGGTTTAATTTTAACTGGTTTGGTTATATTTGGTCCAACAAAAGGTATGTTCTCAGAAATATCTGCATTTGATTGAACAAATTCAGTGGATTCAAGAAGATTCTCAGAAAGTTGTGAGAAAGAAAGATCCTTTTCTGGTAAATTCGGAGCAAAGTTCAACCACGTCTTGTTGGAAATATCAAGCAAAATACTAGACTGTGTGCTGTTGGTGGGCTGAACATCTATTAATTTGGTTAGGTGTACGCTATCCGTTGGCTGAGGATCTTCAGCATAATCGGTATAAGTTGATTCAAGAAGATTCTCAGAAAGTTGTGAGAAAGAAAGATCCTTTTCAGGCAAATTCGGAGCATAATTCAACCACGTCTTGTTAGAAATATCAAGCAAAATTCTAGACTGTGTGCTATTGGAGGGCTGAACATCTAGTAACTTGGTTGGGTGTACGCTGTCTGTTGGCTGAAGATCTTCTGCATAATCGGAACAAGATGGATGCAATCGTGAATCAATAAGCAATTCACGTCCCTAAAAATATATTTATATTTGAATACATGTATGCAACGAAGAAAATCATTTGACGTTAATAAATTAAGTACCTTTAAAATATTGCCTTACCTCATTTGGAGAAATCATATCCTCCGCTTTTTTTAGCCGGGCTAATTCACATAACAAATGACCACGGCTTTTCGGCATTGCAATATTTTAAATAAGTGTTTATGAGGTATATTTTTTTGTTATGATTTTCGTTTACTACAGTACGGACAGGTCATAACCTGCGGCCGCGTGACACAGGAGCGGGGTGCAATGTTATGACAAAACGATGTAACCTTATACATGTGTTACGATAGAACGCTGCAAGCATAGGTTGTAGCGTTTAGTCATTTAGGGATAGTATGACAAGGGCTGTAATGTAACGACAAAACACTGCAAGTATGGGTTATGTTGTTTAGTCATAAAAATACATTTTTTTCGCACGATGCATCGAATTTTGAACACTATTAAATACTTAACGGAAAGAAAAAAAATAATTTAAAAAATACATATCTATAGGTCTTGACAAATAGAATTGATTGAGCCGTATTCCGACAAAACGCTGTAACCCGGGTTACAGCGTTTTGTCATTCGAGGGCAGTGGGAAAGAATTCGGCCGCATTTTGTCGTACACTCACACATATATGCGATATATCGATAGCCCGCACATGCAAATTGCGTCTTTAAGATAAACACCGCTAAAACACAAATCGTTTGAGGATGTCGCGAGTCTTATTTCATTATTGCAAAAGAAGTCGATTATTATTTCGGATGGACACGTGCAAGTTAGCTCCATTTAAATAATAAATGTGAATATAATTTTGTGGCTCGGACTAAAACAAAAGCCTTTTAATCCTGTAGGTCGTATGAAACGTTCGGCCCTTTTTTATGACTAAATTATACTTTTATCCAGTAGCTAAAATTTTAACAGCTCAAGTCTATTTTTAGACCTCATGTTTTAGCGGATGTATAAATACAAGTAGGTACATTCGCAGAGTGATCATCGTTGCCGAGTGGTTTGCTTGAGATGTAGGTACATATTTATTTCTTTGTGAGTTCAAATTAAAAGGTTTCAAACGTTCAAAGGTTTCAAACGTACGTACGAAGTATCATTACAGTAACTTATATCGATTACATAAAAAACATTCGTTTCAATAAAAGTTTAATAAAATAACAAAAACCCTGCAAAATATTGGAATGTTTCCCCATTAGATTGGAAGATTTTTATTATACTATTTGACTTGTATTAAAGGTAATGAATTTTTCATATTAGATATAAGTTACTGTAATGATATTCCAACGTTTTGCAAAAATATTTTTTTTGACTCATAATCATAGCAGGAATCTACCTGTAAAATATTGTGGACCAGTTCTGTTACATTCTATATACCTACATTATCAAATGTGCGTGATTATAACCCTAATATATATCTAGTCTAGATATATTATATTATCAATGATTATGTTTACTTGCAAATGTAAAATCTACCTCATTAAACGTGCGATATCTGATCTGTATATTTGTTTTATTTACCTACATGATACCTGAAAAAACAATAAAAATTTCCAAGTATTTATTACAGTAGGTAGATAAAAAATCCCGATATATTATGTCCACTGTACTCTTTTGTCTTCCTGTCCTTTATGTACCTAGTAAATAATTAGGCACAGCTCATATGTGAGGTTGTCTGTTTGATAATTGATACGTAAGAGGAGAATGCAGTATTTTATTAGAGATTGAAAGGAAGGTACATTTTGCTGAAGTTAAATGTGTGTAAAAAATAACGAGGAAATCTGCCGATTTCAATATTTGTATTTTGGAAATTTGCAGTAGTACCATACTTTATCTAAATTTTAGAATAATAGTTTTTGTGTAAATGTGTAAATTTATATCAAAGTGAAAAAATAGTAGTAGAAAAAATAGAACATGCGTGACATATGTGACGATAAGTTTACTACACTACGCCGTCAAATTTCAAGATGTTTGCCCATATCTATACGTATGATATGTTCGAGAGGGTTCTAACTATCAAAAAAAGTTTAATGTCTACATTAGCGATATATTATCCTGAAACGCCTAATTTGATAAATGAAGACATAGACACGCTCACTTCTGCTTGTGAATTGCTCTCATATTTTAAAGACGTAACAGAAGAAATGAGCTCAGAAAAAAATATCACGATTTCTGAAATAATATTATTATCAAATGCACTAAATGATACGTGCAAGTATTTCGCCCGCTACACGTACTAGTGACCCGGTAGCGGCATCCCCAGAGAGCATAAAATAATAAATCTTCCTTCGGCATCCCGCACAAAAAGTGTAATTGGTAAAAGCGGCAACGTCGCGCGTCGCACTGTTTACGAGGAGTTGCGATAGTTAGGAAAATGTAAATAAAATTATGTATATCATGGGACGCCCGATAATTGATAATGTGGATTGGAGTCCAAATTGATTACACTACGCTTGTTAATATACGAATATTTGTATATCAATAAAATGTAAAAATTTCAGAAAAATAAGTTGCAAAGGACTTATAGTATTGCCTTAGTGACTAATATTCGATGTAAAAATAAGTGAAATTTTAGTGGAACTGGTGGACGTCACAATAATGCAAAATAAAAGGACGCACAATAGGTAGCGTGATATATATATATATATATATATATATATACAGGGTTATTTGTAAAACACTAATAACCTCGCAGGACTATATTCCTGCCTTGATTATGAGGCGAAAATGTTCAAGCCCTTATGACCTAATATCAATAGTTATGGAGATATGCGACATCAAAGTTTGCATTTTTTTTTTCAATATTTCTGACTTATTTTTTGTAAAACGTTATATATATATATATATATATACATCGACGGCTCCTACGTATAATATCATAACCCACAAATCGACGATTTTGAGTTTGTTGTGTATTTCATATGTATTTAATTATTTAATTATACCTTTTATTCCAAGAAAGAAAAAAATAATTGTTTATATATAGTGAAAATATAGTGGGAAAATTAAAAATATTTACATTATTTCTATTGATAGATAAGCGATTTAAGGGAGACTTTCAATACTAATCCATATTTTGGCTTTTTTTAATGAAAATGTGTGTTTTTTCATTTAGTTATATCAGAAGTTTTTTACTAGATAATAATTTTTTAAACCATATTCCAGACAAAACCTTTATACTAATGAAAAATTAGTAAACTGTACAATATTTGTCATAATTAATACAGGCATTATTAGAAAGACCACGGCCATTAAATTGTTTTTAATGTGCCAGAAAAGTGTTCAATGGATGTTCGATTTTTAAATAACTTGACTTACGAGAAATTCGAGATATGAGCTTTTTTTCTTACTCCATATATGAGAAAAAATGTCGCTTAACATACACCAGAGATGCCACTAATAATTTATTTCGAACTCGACTTTTGTCGTGAGCTGCAGTTTATAGAATGTATAAACAAGAGAATTTTGTCAAGTGACAATTTTGAATGAAACAAGTCTTGCTTTCTATGCACAACCTGCCAAACGTGAGAGAGTTCTCATAACATGCTTGTAGTGTGTTCCCAACTTGAGGCAGTCGCGGACAGTGAGCTACACTCCTTGTATTACTGTCTCCAATGTCCCAATCGGTGTGATGGATTTGTACAAGCAATTAAGATTAATCGTGGTATGAGTGATTAATTTTTATTAATTAAATTTAATGATAAATTAAAATTAATTAATAAAAAAAGTAAATTTTGTATTGATCATTGTTATTATTAATTTTAATCAACTAAAAACTTTGTTTAACTTGGAGTAATTTTCGATACCACTGTATCTTCGCCAGGATGGACACATACTAATTATTTAACTCCAAAATCAAAAACCGAGTACAATTATTTTAAAGTACTAATGTAACACAAGACCTTAATTTAATGTACATTATTTTTTAGCCATATCCATGATAAAGTCCACCGCAAGAGAGACACAACCAAGTGTTTCAATCAAAGAGAAGTAACAAGGAAACGAGACAGGGAGACGGGACTACAAAATGTAGAATATGATATAATAAGTAGACACAATCTAACTATAGACGGTGTACCAGTGAGTGTGTTCAATGTCAAGTTGATCTGTGACAGACAAAAAACACCGTGGTGCGATTGCTCTCAGGCGAACAGCAATCCTAAAAATGTCAACAAAAATAAAAACAGTGCATCATGATATTTGAATGTTTAACTAGACAACTTTATAGACTGTATTCTAGAAAACCCAAGCTCCAATCTCGCCGAGGTTGTGTACTGGAATTTTTTAAAGAATCTTTTCAAATTAACTTAAAAGGTAAACATGCAAGTATATATATCTGTAAATTTCTATATTTCAGTAGACTTATCGATTATCTGGTTCGCATTTAACTCATTAACATTTTGAAATATTATTTAAAGTGTAAAAATAATTTTCTATATAAAGTAAAGACAGCAATTTTGAAAAAAAATTAATAAGTCTTGAATGCAGTCACCAAGGATTAATTATTTAGAATGGCCTGAATTTGAGATTTAATAGGAAATATAAAACACTTCCGATTATCTGGAATGAATGGTATAAAATAATCCCCGATAATCAAATTCCCAGTTAATACAAAAGCATCGAAAAATTGTCTAACAATACAGAAAAGTTCCAAAAAATCACGCGCCACGCTTGCCTACTCTCCGAAATTAGTGCACACGTGTTTTTACGCACAGCGAAAATGTCGCCAGTATGTTGCAGGGTTAAAAAGTACTTTTTTTGTACAATTATTATTTACTTCACTAAAAAGACAACAAAAAAATACTTATAGTACTCAAAGAAGATATAGGAAAATATATCAGATAGAAATTTTGATTTTTCTACAGAAATCAACTCACTTTTTATTGATCAGGTTGCACAGTATAATTCGCAGCATGTTGTAAAATATCTTCATCATGTACTACTTCTCTCATGATGAGTTGGAATTTCATCTGAATTATGCCAATCGTTTTCTGATTGCAAACATCCCACACCCACGAATTCGGTAATATGAATTCTTAGTGATTTTCTTCAAATTCAAGAAAATTGTCATTTCCAATCTGAGTTTGTTAACTTTGTAAATTTACTCCGATAAAAGATCTTCAGTTTCTATAAATGCTCGAAACTTAGAAGTAAATTCTCGTGCAGCTAGTTCATAACTTCTTACTTTTATGTCTTGAATGGCAATTTATCGGATGCCTTACCTCTTTAACCTTCTTCTCACGTTAAATAGTTATTTACTTATTATTTATTTTTTGAGGAAAAACAGTATCATATTTCAAGTAAAACTGTTTCTGATTTATTTTTAGGCATTTTTATATCTGAGTCAATTATTTTCCCTACCTCCAATATAATCAAGAGTCTATTGTGTTTTGAATTTAATTATTGTTGTTTCATTTTTTTTATGTATTTTTTTTAATCACAAGTTTTTTCGTAGCTTAATTTAAATTTAATAAATAAAAAGGTATTGTTACTATTTCGTAAACATCATTTAATTTGTTGGCATTGGCCATGCTTAGCAGGCATACTTGATTTGTAGAGCTACAAAATCCTCTATGGACAAATTTTGAAAAAAATTATATGGCGTTATGTGAAAAATCCTGCTCCATCGCAGTGAAATATTAAAACAAATGTTTGAATGTGAAATCTTCTCTGGAAGAACTGAAGTGCGTAGTTGGAGACTGTCAAAATCCTCTCCATCCACAGAAGTGCGTGCCATGCATGCCACATAACCTGCTCTGTTGAACATAACATAACTCGAAGATGAGTTGCAATATCCGCTCCATGTATTTTTATAATGCTTTATTTAAATAATATGATGTTTCTTTGGAAATTTTGATATGTTTCATAAACATATTATATCAATAAAAATATTCAGATTTTTAATCATTTTCATGGCATGGTGTGGAATAAAAATAGTTTTTTCTGAGTTTTGTAAATCTATGTATAAATCTATGTATAATTTAAAATATGTGTTGTATATTTATTATTAAGTGACTGATAAAAATAAGCGTTGACCTTAAAAGATTTATGTTATTCAAATGTTTTATAAATAATACTCGGATTTAAAAATAACAGATTATACACTTATTACCCAAGCAACAAATCTATATAATCAAACCAAAAATATATGTATAAATTTTAAATAATTATAATCAGGGTTCGAGGATGTATATCATGATATATATCACAATATTTATGGCTTAATATTTATCTTAGATATATATCCAAAAAAACTTTATGTGGTCGTTAATAGATGGCGCTAGTTGTATTTAAAAAAATTTACAGGTTTTTTTTATATCTGCAGTCGTTACTAGATGACGCTAGTTACTAGCTACGGTTGTTTCTTAGTTTGATTTGTTTCATATAATCCGTTTTTTATTTCACACAAGAAACAAATAACACTACATTAGAAAGATCAACTTTTATAAATTATATACCTATAATAATTGCATATATTAGCTTTTTTTAAGTATGCAATTCATTGATTTAATAAATAATAATTCATGCACAGAATAACAAAATTAATTTCGTAATTATTTCGAGTTTGTATTAATTGAAGTGTGCAAAAAAGGAGAAAAAAAGTTTGGATATACATCCAATGTTTGATATATATCGGATATAGGTATATCAAAAAATCCGATTTTTTGTATAAAAATCGGATTTTTCGAACCCTGAGCAGGATGAAAATGCTGTTTAAAGTAAAATATAAAATGTTGATTAGACTTTTGGCTGTCTCTACTTCAATACATTGTTCACTGTCCTTTCTAGGTTTATTTTTAAGAACAAATTTACCATTTTTAAATTTTAGAATTGCCCATTGTTTTTTTATTTAAATTAATATGTATTACTGTATTGTGTGATATGTTTACATTTACTGATTACTTGATATATTTTCAAAAAAGAGCAATGTTTTAAATTGATATAAAATTTTATATTAAAATCATCAAATTTATAAACTTAACTTATAAGAATGATGAGATTCATCGAGCATTATTACAGTAAACTAATTATTATGTAGTTATTTTTGATGATAAATGAATGTAAAATTTAATTCTCAATGCATTCCTCTTTGTTAAGAGTACTTTATTACTTATTTAGGAAAATGTTCATAGGTCGTGGAATGAGAGCGATCGGGGGTATGTTGATTATTTTTCCCAGAGCCGGATTATGTCTCGGGAGTCAGTGAAGGTAGCAGAACTAGACTGACTGGTGATTGGCTCTCGACTGCCTGAGTGAATGGAGTAAGTCCAGTGTATGTAGTCAGCGTCTGTGGTGTGTGTGACCACCAGAGTGGGTGGCCAGAGTCTGTAGCCAGTGCCTGTAGTCAATTTCTATAGCCAATGTAGCCAGTCATAGTACAATATTGCTGAATGCATACATAGACTGACAGTGTATTTCTGGTGTAAGTATTGCCGGTCTATATAGACAGTGTGTGGCTAGAGTGTGACAACCAGTGTATGGATCTAGATACCCGGTGACTGCAGCCGGTCTGAAGAGACAGTGTGTCTCGAGAGAGTCTGAGAGTGCGACTACTGTAAATGTCGAGGGAGTATAGTTTATATATCCTCTTGACACTTTGTTCCCCTTCCAGCTGGTAACCCCTATCGCTGACAATGTTTTTTGAATATCTGGTTTACAACTGGAAGTACTCAGCTCAGCAAAAATGAGAACACCTAGGCAACGGAAATGTGGTGGAGCAATGTCCGTTGTACTGAAGGAACTTAGGTCACCAAGAATAGAAACAATTGGACAAGGAAATTGGGTAGTGCGATGTCAGCGCTCCCTCCCACATATGGCAGATGTATACATGTGCTGGTAAAACTGCTAACTCTGCAGTGACAATCAAACAATGGGAGTTGGACACTGTGGAGACATTGCCCACACACTTCTATTTAGAAATAATAAAGTACTCTACAATGAATTGCTAACCAATTGTATAGGCACTGGTGATTGTGTTGTATGTAATTATTAAAATCAGATGTATAGTGTTCTCAATTTTCAATGGATGAAATCGGACATCTAAAACACATGTTTTTTTTATTGCTTTTTTGATTCAGGTTTATATTAGAATACATATAAATTATTAACAGATATTAGGATCTGGATATTCATAAATAACTTGCATGTCTTGGGGCGAAATAATAAGCAATAATAATGTCACCCAACTTTTTTAGGTACCTAATTTGTAGTAATTGATAACTCAATATGTTTTAAAATATGGCAAATCGAATTAATTGACTCTTCAGACTCTAACAAACAGAGCAAAATTAGTGTCAATTTTGAATTAAATGATTATAAAATGTATGTTGTATGTTGTTTGTTTTAATATTTTACTTACGCACAAATGTTAAAAACATGCATAAAAATATCAAAGGTAATGTAATACTGTCGAATATGCGAAAATTCGATTTTCGTTTTACTGTCAAACTATCCAATTTACTCTATATTTTCGGACAATATGAAAAAAAAAAAAAATTTTCATTTTATAAAAAGCAAATAAAACAGAAAATTAAACTTGTTTTTAACATTATCTGAAAATATAAGTAAATTGGATAGGTTAAGATAGTAAAACGAAAATTAGATTTTAGCAGATTCGATAGTATACGTAGAGACCTGTGATTATTACCTTTGTGTAAACAGATAAATAAAAAATTTGCGAATTAAAATCATAAGCTCTGAATAAAAATGTGACACAACCACAATAACCGGTGGTTACTGTAATTAAAATTGCACTGTTTAATGGACAATCAAGATTAATATTGTCTTAATTACCTCTCTGCAATATTCTGGTTAGTTTTTTGGGTTATATTGTCGTGCGTTAATGATCTTTCCGGCTGACTTCTCAGATCCCATTACATGATCCATCAGGATTGATGGACCTCGCAACGGGATCCGAAATGTCAACCAGAAGGGTCGTATATGCATGGCAGAATATTCCATAAAACTTTAGCTAGAAGATGCAGAACTGTCATAAAAACCTGAGAACTTTTTAATTTGGTTTAATTTGTAAATTGGTATCGTGATTTTTTTTATCAATTTTTTGTATTCCCTTTGTAGATATTCATAACTTTGGTATGTTTTTAATACAAAATCTTATAATATATTAGATAATCGTATTCAACTGTGCCATAAATTAATATGTTAAAAAAAGCATTAATTATGTAGACTCTATTCTCATTTATGTGTAGTTGTAAATATTTTTCATATATGTATAATTGAATATTTTCTGTGAATTCTGTTGAATGAAGTAATTTTTCTAATCAGTTTGTAACATACAGACCAAGAACTCACAATGAAAAAAATATTGTTTATACTTGCTTGTTTATAATTGCTGATATCTTTTGTTGTATTTTGTACGCAGAGTCGAATATCCAACATTGTTATTGACAAACAGATTTCCAATCCCAATAAACCGCTATTCATATGTATCCATTTCTGCATTGTACATTTGTGACATTCATGTGCATACAAATTAATAAGTTATTGTATTTTATTTTTAACCAAAATATGTTTATAAATTAATTAACAATTTTATATTTAACCATTAATGCCATTGTTCTCAAACTATTATTAAAATATTCATAAAAAATGTTTTTGTTTTACCTTTCATTAGTCTAAGTATAATACATGCATGCTTGTATGTTTAATTACCATTGTTCTGTACTTCTGACACAAATTTGAATTACATGGACCCGATACATTGAGACTCATGGGTATGGATCATTACCTTCATCCTCCGTTACGAATAACTTACGAAGTAAGAAAGAGTAAATAGTTAAGATCTGAAAGTCTCGATAAGTAAAGACCCCAGGTAATTTTGAATATAGTCATTATTTTTATATCTAGTCTATCAAAATGACAGACTATATATGCGTTATAAAAGCAAAGGCTGCAATATCCAAAAAAAATTTGAATGCAGTCAGAGTGGATTACTAATTCATAATGTATTGATACCATAGATACAATTCGATATCATAGCTTATAAGTTTATAGGAAACATGATTTTGGAAGGGATAGATACATAAAATCTAGAATTCAGAACATTTTAAAGTAATCCTCAGTGACTGCAACCAAAACATATTTTTAAATTTTTGGATATTGCTCCCTTTGCTTTTATACCCCACATATTGAAAATATTCTTTCTTTTGCATGAGAAAAAGCTACCATCTGACATTCACAATTAATGGCACACGTCCATAAGGTCTGTGTAATACATATATGAAAATAATTCAAAATATTTATATTAAATGAGTGAAAGAGGATGCAAATAAAATTCATTTCTCGTTAACAACTATACTTTATTGGATAAAATAAATATAATGTGTATTGAATAAAAAAAATGTACATAAGTCGCCTTGGAATGGTTCAAGCTTCATGTCCATGTATCAATATTAAGAGTACTTTTATTTTGTAAGTCAACAATAACAAACAAAAAATAGAGACCTTTTACTCCTACAGATTCAAAAATAGTTGTTTTCTAACATCCATAGTAAAAAGCATTAAAAATTAATAATGAAGCACTAAACAAGGAAATTATTTATTTTATATTGAGCAACAAATAAGGAAAACACACTGATTATTCAGTTATCAATAGCAAAGGAAATATCACACAAATATTCAATACTGATAATTATAGAAACTACTAAATTTACTTTTTTTATAACATTATTATTTTCTGTTATCAAACCCTACACAAATTAAAAAAAATATTGTGTTTTATGTTTTTGTCTAACTGTGTTGTCTTTTTACATGCTTTTATTTAACCCTCTTTGTCTGTTTGTTGTGGTGGAATCTTGTAATTGATTTTTCGTCAACTTCCCGACTAGCTAGAGCTCTGAAACTCGCAACATTTACGCAAAGTGGATGACTATACATTATTAAATCATTTTTGGCATGATTTGGTCATTACTTTGATTAAAATTAATAATCGCGTCACTCACAAACAAGAGCTGCTGAAGAACATGCCATTCGAAAATTTGTTTTAAATTTTAAAAAGTGCTTTGTATTTGGATTGTGTTTGGGTGATGTTAAAAAATCGATTACAAATGTATGCAAAGAAAGTATATAAAAGCATGTCTTTAAAAAAACTAATTATTTACTTGTTAAATATGTGTTTTAAAAAAAGCAAAAAAAAACTGCATACCTCATTCAAACATGCATTCATTCAATTATGAATAAAATAATTGATTTTTTTTAAATTTCAGCATTGGAATATAAAATTGGATATTTTTGTAACATTGGTATGTGATGTAATTTGAAAGCGTTTGTGACAAAGTTTTGCATACCCTAAAGTTTATTCCAATTTTGGTATATAGTTTTATAGTTTTAAATCAATTAAAAGTGGTGTTACGTATTTTGGGATTACTATCTAATAGGATTATTTATTATTGAAAAATGTATAATTCCAAAGTGTGAAAATAAGACATTGCATTCCCTCAAAGCAGAATTATGATAAGTGTACAATCAGTAAGCCGAACAAAAGCGATTATATTTTCCGTCGCATTAAAATTATACAAAAGTTGAAAATGAATAAAAAGCTTTTATTCAATTTGGAATAGATAATGCAAAAAACAAACTCTGACTATTTGCATATACATTTATATTCTTAAGCGATACAACCCTATTTTCCAACATATTTTCGATAAAAATATCAAAAACAATACACATAGAGTAAATGTGTAATCGATAAGTACTTTCCTCAAAACTGCTATTGATAACTAAGTAATCAGATTTAATCACAGTTTTTGCATTACCTTACACCCATATAGCACTAATCTATTACACAATGCTAGACATTAAGAAGTGATGTGCCTGCACGTTGGTCGGAAAGTCATTACTACTTTGAATATGTACTAATGTGATTAATAAAAATAATTATTATATATAACCAACTTGTATTTGCATAACCTGACCTTTTCACCTGCAGTTCCATAAATTTTTTTGAAATAAGTATATATTATTACCCCATAAAATTACCCTTTTGACAGTTTTCCACGCAAATTCAATGAATAACAAAATGACCCTTTGCCGAAAAAATTAATAAATAATGAAATTGTTTAATTTTGCACTAATAAAGTACTGAGTCCCCCTGCCAAAGTTGTATGAATTTGAAAATTGTTCAGCGCTACACTCATTTTTAGCATCCAAATCGTTAATGTTTGTACTTAAAAAATAAGTAAAAAAGAGTAATGTTTTTACTTATTTTTTATATTATTAATCGAAAAAACTATCGAACAGTTGTATTCTGAGAAAATAGAATGCGTTTTTGATCACCATATTGAAAACCAAATGTGTGGTTTAACGAACTGGACCGTACATCAATGACTTTCTATGCAACCCATTGAATTGATTAATTTTTAACAACGGAGTGCCCGCCTTGAGTTAAGTATTCACATATTGTGGTAAGGGTTGTTGTTATGTCTTCTATCTTCCTCCACAGCCTTTCCAGGTCCTAGAAGCACCGGTTTCCCGCATGTTCTTCCAATTATCAGCATAATGTCAGCTAGAGAAGGCATGCAGGGTTGGCGTCCTGCAATAACATGCAACAGAAAAACAAAATGGCTACACAACAAATTATTTAAGGAGTTCCACTACATGAGATGTTGATGAAGATTGAAATATATGCACTCTGTATGGATAGCCTAGTCAAAAATAATATATTAACTAATATTTGAGTAGTTGAATATCAAAACCTACCTAACGCTATAAACAATTTTTTTGCAAATCAAAGAAAACTATTTTAGAACTTGTTTATAATTTTAATAAGATAAAAAAAAAGGAATTAAAAAAACATTTAAATAGTAAATGTAATTTGTATATTTCATGAGTTATTTCAACATTTAAAATGGACATAAATACATTTTGAAACCAGGCAATGGATTTGGGTTGCTTTTGAAATTTAAGCATTTGGAATTAGGTTGATTATGAAGTTCAAGGAAATAAATATATTCATTGCATAATCAGGGGTGTAGTGAAATAAAGTTCTTAGTAATTTAAGAGTGTAAAATATTATTACAAAACAATGAAGATATTCATATTTTATTTGTGAATTTGGATATAGATATATTTTGAAACTTATGCCGATTTTTAACAAGCAATAACTTCAGATTGATATTTGTTATGATAGTTACGTAAAATGTAGGATGGTAGCGAGATCTAAAAAAAAATGGTGATCGGGTAAGTTTTGATACTCAACAACTCCTTTAATAACATGTGATCTGATATAAAATATTATATTCGTGAACATAATATCTTAGAAATGGTTTATGTGTTATAGGTGTTTTTTTAAAGGTTTAGAACTTTAAAATGAAATAAAAATCATGACAATGGCCTTGGTATTTATTGACTTTATTGTATAGATAATTTTATGCCATTAGTGTTTAAATAAAGTGTTTTTTGATGTTCATTTCTGTAATTGGCAACACTTTTTCTAGTGACAGCCAATATGACAGCTAATTTATGCTCAGTTTGGTTTGCCATTTCATCATGAATTACACCAAAACAATATTGCGCAAATTAATTTAAAATATTGTGGTATCGTAATAACATTTAAACACTAATGGCATAAGTTATCCTTCCAACAACATGGCCACAACCACGATATTTATGTGTTTTATTTCATTTTAAATTTCTATACCTCTAAAAAAACATCCTATATATTCTCGAAACTAAAGCAAAACCATTTCTAAAAGTAAAAATCACACAACCGGTTTCAAAAATACTTATTTACTGGATTTTCCAATTGCTGTAAGGAACGAAATGGACTTTTCAACATCATTAAAGCCAGAATTTTTCCTTACAATACGAGCACAAGCGATTTCTTCTACCAATTATTAAAAAAAAAAATAATGTGGGTGATTTCTTGATGCAAATTTTTAAAATAAGTGTCCTAATGCCCTTCCATGTGTTTACACATGAAAATACGGAAAGAAACTGATATAAAATGTCAATTTATAGTAGACACCGATTGATAGACATCCGGTATGGATGGTGAAAAAATCCCAAATAAACAATTTCCCGGTTAATCTAAAGGCAATGAAAAAAGTACCAAAAATATGTGCTCTTATGTAAAGGAGTGACAATAACAACTGGACACAACTAACCTTCATAAGACACTTAAACGAACTAAATAATAAACATGTTTAAAGTGATCACTTTTCAGACAAGACGGACAGCTGATGTTTTCGACTCTAAACGTGTGTTTGGCCATTATGAACAATGTGGAACATTTTCATTTTAAAATAACTTTTTACAGATTTTCAAATTCATCCCGGATAATCGGCATCCTGGTTTAATCAGATCAGAGTTTGCCTTGTCAGAAATTTCACTATAAGCTGCTTACAGTAAGATAGGAGATTATTTAAATTTTTTTTTTTTTTAAAAAAAAACAAACTTTGTTTACGTCTATCCTACAATGTATTTTTAACCAGTAGACTGCAGTATTACTTGGTAAATACAGGGTGTCTCATGGCTAGTAGCAAAAACATTACAGGTGGATTCCTGCCTTGATAATGAGTCGAAAATATTCAAGGAATTATGACCTAATATCAATAGTTATGGAGACATGGAATATCAAAGTTTGGATTTTTTTTCAATATTTCTGACTTATTTTTTTGCAAAAAGTTCAAATATTATTACAACAACTTATATTGATAATGAAAAATTCATTCGCTTTAATACAAGTCGAATAAAATGATAACAAACTTGCAAAATTTAAAATACATTTTTTTAGAAGGTTTTTATCATTTTATTTGAGTTATATTGAAGTGAATGAATTTTTCATAATTGATATAAGTTACTGAATGTCCAACTTTTTGCAAAAAAGTCAGAAATATTGAAAAATAAAATCAAACTTTGATATTGCATAACTCCATAACTATTGATATTAGGTCACGGTTAATAATACTATGGTGGTAATAATAGTAATACATGCTAGTGTAGTGGTTGTCCTGATGAAGAGACGGGTTACGTCTTGAAACCGGTAGACAAAAAAGTAATTTTTAGTGGTTATATACTAACATAAAGAACATTTTGTTAAAATGTCTGACCACAAAGTTAATGCTTTAAATAATAATAATATTAAAGCATTATTATTGGCCTAGCAAGGTTAGGTGGTTAAAATACCCACCTTGGGGAAAAAACTGGCGGAAGTTTGGCCTAGCCAACTCCCGCACACATTAGTCTTATTGCACAAACTTTTTGGCCAAATGAAAATACTAATAATGACACGACATGCGTAATTTCATGTTCACATCTTATTTTTTCAACAAATAATTTAATGAAATAAATGTACTACTTTTAGTATAGAAAAGAGAATGTTGAATTTTATCACAACACTTAATATTTTGTAAACTGATATTATTTATTATAAAGATCTCCATTTTAATTTTTAAAAATTCAACACAATTTTGAGAGTTCAATATATTTACTATCCAAACCAGGACGATCATTCCGGCAGATTATGCCATTATTGATAATGGCATAATCTGCCAAAATGCCCTTTTTATTTTCTAAGAATACACTGAAGATTTGCTGTGCAAAACATCTCCAATAGGTAGCATGTTTGTGTCAGTTAAATTATATTTACAATTAATTTTGTGCCGTTTTAGTGCATAAAAAAAGGAAAAAAGATGGTGCTATAAGGTCAAACATGGTTGTGTAATGTTTATATCTGTACCGATACACTGATGATATGAAACATTATAATAAAATTTATTAAATGACGTGAGATGTAAATATTTTTTTATTGACAATGGATACGTACTATATTATGTCGTACAAGGTAAGCAGTGATACTTGGGAGATGTATAGCGAAGTCGAGCAGAGTCAATTCAAGTGAAGTCTCATAAAGAATGTATCCTAATGGAAATGTTTTTTTTTTAATATTATTGGAAAGTTATTTCAAGCAAAGGTATTGGTATGCCAGGAAAGAGAAACAAGGTTTTGGGTTGCGGGTTGGGCAAATGTATCAAACCAAGCAGAAACGGATTCAGCTGAGGAATGATTTCAGACTGGGAAGTGGTGAAAAAGAAATCCAATGTGTAGTAATTTATATATCAGTCATATTTGTTTCATATAAAGGGTGCCTCGTAACTAAAAGCAAAAACTTCGGGGGAGCTTCTTACGCAATTTTAAATAGAAAATATTCTTTACACTTTGGGTGAAATGTCGACAGTTATGAAGATAAGCGACGTCAAAGTTTATCTCTATAATACCAAACACAGAATTTTTTTCAATATTTCTGACTGACAGCTTTGATGTCGCATACCTCTGTAACTGTCTACATTTCACCCAAATTGTAAGGAATATTTTCTATTCAAAATTGAATAAAGAAGTCTCCCCGAAAGTTTTGCTACTAACTATGAGACACCTAAAGAGTGTGTCCACGTTTAACCCTTTAACTGCTGAACAAACAGTATCTGAGCCGACTGTAATTAATTAAATCTGGTTCATTTTTAACTCGCGATACCTGAACTTTACCAGTGATGACACAAACCAAGCTGCCTAAACTGATGCAAAAATATCTGCCCGAAAACTTTTTTTTTTTTAATTCTAATATTTGTGAAGGGTATTACAATCGCCATATTATTTTACTCTATAATATTGCTTGCCCAACGTAAATTGGCATGCGGCGACTTTGGAACTAAAACTCACCCCGCCCGCACCCAGCGGTAACCCTTCGCCCTGTCATTCAGTTCATTCTCGTATTTGAGTGTGAGCTGTGACATCTTGAAATCTGAATTATGATGTCCATAACATCCAAAACAATCCGGGGCAAGAACAATTAATTGCCAATGAAGTATTAAAGTTTTGCAAAGCTGAAAAAGCAAATAATGGACCGATATTTGATAGGTTGACAGATAGAGCGGCCGCCATTACTGGTTTGTTTCTTTAGTGTTTCCGACCAAATTTCTATTAAACGCTCCGACACCGGTCACCGGACATTCTGTACATTATGTATTGTGTAATATATTTACACCCTGGCAACTTCTGTTCCGCGACAGGGACGCCCTCCCTAGCACGCCAATTTATACTGGTATGTCTATACTTAATATACTATAAAAAAATTACATCCGAACTTGTGGTATGTTTGTAATATTTTTTTATAAGCAATTTTTAAGATACATATTTAATTATTATTTTATTAGACAACTTTTAAATAAAAAGTGAAATGGCAGCGTCATGTCTATTTACATACGCGAATTCGGCTTATTTTACCTGCGTTTATGGGTTTTTAAAGTTTATTCTTTGTTGTATCTCATGAAAAAGTTCTATTTGTCAAGTAACCTCATTTGCCGCGCAAACCATACAAAAAATTATTCCAAATGTCGTCTTTGAACCACGCATTAATTGAAATGTTTAAAATGTACAATATGGAATGTTTTAAAAACAGTTTTTCATAAAATTGGGAGCAATTTAAAAAAAATGGTAATTATATTTTTAATGATTGTTTTTAACAAATGGTTTATCGGATTAAAAAAAGTGTTTGCTACATTGTAGATATTGAATTTATAATTATGTACATGACCTTCTTTCCTGTCTCGAACAAACATGCGCTGGGGAAAGTCGCACGTCAGTCACAGCGGAGCTCCACGTAAATAGACATCATGCGGCTATTTTATTTATTTTTAATTTTATAAAAAAATAATAGTTTAATATGTACCTTAATAAGTGCTATTAAAATAATAATAATTAATCATCTCCTGGTAAAAAAAATCGCCCAATTTCTACCTAAATTTTATTTTCCCAGGGTGGTGTAATCTCTTAACTATAATAATAAAGGACCTTCAAAGTATGTATACCACGTAAGATGGCCGATGAAATTGATATAAGTTATTCTTTACTTCTGATAATATTTTAAGCTCTTCAATTATTGTGAAACATACAAATTATTCTACTCGAAAATACCCTATTCCTGAACATTGTAGAGAATTTTTTTAAATTTAATTTATAATTGTGTGAAATATAATCAATCTTACTAATAATTTAGTGTGACTGATTATATTTCAAATAATTATCTCTTCTAATAAATCTTTGGTAAGAGAATAATTCAACACCCTCGTCTATTTCTATGATTAGGACTCAAGACCGGAAATATTCAAATACTACACACTACCACACAAAGATATTTAGTAATACAATAGAATGTCTGTAATCTGGGGTGAAATTATAAAAATTATCATTAATATAACATTAACAAACTAAAAGCATACAGCTATCACGAAATTGAAATTATAAAATCGGAGTATAAACAATTAAAAATGTTAAAAATTATTGATAAATCAACCTCTAGGTATGCGCAATTTAAATATACAATTTAATATGATGCCAACACTTTTGCATCTAAAGTAAACACTGAATTTCAGGGAGCCCAAAGAATAATTTGCAAACACTTTGTTAACAAGGATTTTCAGGTGATGAAATTCGCATTTGGCAATTTTATTTTGTATGACATCAATAAAATTAAAATACAAAATGTTATATAAAATTTTTAAATTTTCATTGTTTCAGTTCATCTGCAACTCGGTAAATGTGACCCCAGACAATCGACAAGTCAACAATATAAAGAAATAAAATAGGGATGTGAAATAATGAACTAATATGAAGGTTGCCAGTGAGCTAATAATTTGCTAACATTACATCTATTTACTGGAAAATAAAACTCAAAATACTAAAAATGTAGAAATCTACCATACGTATAAGATTCATCAAAATGAAATAATGAAATTGAAAAAGTAGTACCCAAATCCTCTGTTAAGTTGCGAATTCAAGATTAATAAGCCAACTTCGCAACAACAAAATCAATTATTATTTTTTAAATAAAACAAAGTATTTTTATAACACGAAATATGTATAATATTAAGAAACAGGTATATTTTCATCACAGGGAACAGTTGTAGTCAAATTAATACTTATAATATATATTAATATATAATACCTAATTTAATATGAACATTGTGTAAATTTTTATTAAATTAAGTACTTTTATGAATTAATGAAATTTTATTACAATAAGAAAATATACAGAAATACATAGTCACCAAATATCAATTTACTCACTTAAAAATTATTAAAAATAAATACAATCTGCATATTTTAAATTGTTGAACAAACAAATTTGGCATCACTGTTAGGTACTTCATGATCTAAATACTTGAAGTAATAAAATTATTGATAAAACCTGTAAGAAATATAACCAATAACAATGGAATGGAATAAGTGAAAGTATTATTCATTTCAAGGCATTTTATAAAACAAAATAAATAAAAATGTAAGCAAACATTTTGAGAAATCACCAGGACCCAGACGTAGTTGTCATTTATTTATGGTAATGTATCTATCTAATTGATCTGAACCATCAAGAGTTCGATTATCCAGAGTTCAGATGTTCCATCCCTAGTTGAAGGAAAATCTCTGATCCAGCACTGGGCAATTTCTTTGACTGGCAAGCCGCATCAAGTATGTATTTATAAGAATGAATCACCATCTTTTACTTGAAAGTACTATGAAGTGGCGAAAATCTTACCAATATCATTTCAAACATTTATCCTCCGGCATCGACACTTATATCAAGGGTCATTGGACTTAAGCAGACACTAAATATTAGAAGACCTTGTGCAGCAAAATATTGCCTGCCATGCCCTCAAACAATCATATGCATGCCCTGAAACATCTGTCAACTTGTGGCCCTCTGTATTTAAGTGAGTGAAATATTCACAAATTTTTGTCGAAAGACGTTCAGAATTGAGGAATTTAATATGTTAATTTTTTTTAAACAGTTTACGATTTTAATAGTTCAACACAATTGATATTATGTTATAAATGAATTTTCAAAAACCTTTTACCTTTTGATAATTTAATTACATTTTAAAATTAAAAATCTAGCATGTTGTAAATTTTTAACGCTTCAACTATCATCTTTATTTAAAAGTACTGAGATACAGTATCACAAACGACAATAATACACTAAAGAACTTGATTTAAATTTTGAAATGAGTAACCATTATGAACCTACCGATTTGCATAACTTGAATTCAGAAAGGAATCGAAAACACTACATATATGTATTCAATTTTCCTAGTCACCATGCCCCTTCATCCCCATTGACTTTGAATTCAACAAATTCGCATCAAATGTCAAATCCTGATATTTCACCCAAAATTAGTTTTACCTACACTTTTTGAGCTGATATAATTAACCAATAAAATTCCCACATTTTCGACCAAAAATTATAGGAAAAAAATATCTAGTTGATTTCACATCTATCATAAAAATTATAGCCTCAGATGCCATTAGTGTTGTGTAAGAATTAACACACATTCACCATTTGATCAACAGATAAATAAGATGAAAATATTACCAAAAAAACTATGTCATTTGTCAATATGAAAGTAATTATTCTGTTCAGAGACCAAATTTTCTCAGAAATCAAAATATGAATTGATAAATAAAATAAACTTGATTTGACTTGACTACAAATTTCATAAGTTATAAATTGAGTAGTTATTAAGAAAAATACAATAGGAACCCCTAAAGGTCAGTCAAGATGTAACGGCATCACATGTAATGGAGATCTGAACACACGGCAGAAAAGATGTCACATATAAAGCTTGTTTTTTAGCAAAAGGAACATTTATTTTGAGCATCAGTTTCTTAGAAGCACAACAAAAAAATTGCTTAACAATAATCAATGATGCAATTATTTTCACAACAATAAAAAAGATCAATAATAATTTCTTGATAAATTCTATGCACAAATGGCCTGCCAGAGAATGAAAAACCAACTCTGCGAAGGCAGCAAAAAGTCTTAAAAAAGTATTTAATTTTTTTTACCTTTCAAATATAAACTATGCAGGTTTTATTTGTATGTTTGGTAGACGAAATACAGAAGATTCAATTGGTTCAGGACGATAATTCAAAATTATCTTGAGGAAGTTTTTTTATTTTTTATTAATTGGCATTATGAGCTTGAAATATATGTATTAAATAAACTAAATATAGTATTAGTTAATACCGTAGTGGCACGTGACACACCAGCATACATTAAAATCAGGTCATAAATTCATTAAATATGTTTTTTAAATTCAATTCAATTAAGAATCTAACATCTTAATTACAGAACACTTATTTTCTAGAATTGTTTAAAATTTAACACTAGATTTATTTTACAATAATTTTTTTCTTTGGAAGATATAAAAATATTTTCTAAAATAAGTATATGAAGTAGTAATTCTACTGCTACACAATAAATAGATTATTTTATTTTAAGAAGGCAATCTTTTTAGATATATATATATATATATAGACAAAGATGTTAAAACTTCATAAGGAATTAATAATTTGACCAATGGAATAGAATAATAGACTCAATTACTGTAATTGAAAATTAGAAGAATATGAATAAAAATTGAATGATATAGATTAGATATAGATCAATAAGATATGGATTAAAACGAAATATTTTTAAGTATAGAGGAAGTCATCTCAAAAAAAACTTTTACTAATACTTAAAACAATACACAGACATCCCTCGCTTGAGAAATGATTAAAGAAAAATCAAACACTGAAAAATAACTTCACATTCCACTTAAATGCATAAAAAAATATCTATTCATGGGAATAAAATATATAAATTCAACAATACATATTTATAGCAAAGTAGATAGAAGTTTAAAAATATCCGCCTTGACCATAAATTAAAAAATTAAAACATAAATAAAAATTAATATCGTCCACAATTGAAATAAAAAATATGTCATGACATTGGAGGGATATGGTTCTTTCATCACTGTCTGTGTTCAACATTAACAACAAATGGTATATTATTCCTACAAGATTTACACAATTTTATTTATCCATTCGTGATTTTTATGTAAACATATATTTTGGAGAAAAAATCGAAATTAATATTATGATATATCGACAGAATATGTATTAATGATATATGAAAATGTGAATAATCTGATAAAAATTATATTACGATATAAGTATTTTGATTTTTTCAAAATATATGTTTACGTAAAAGTCACGCTTCAGTGAACTCACTGCACACCCCTGATTTCATAAGCAGCATGAGATAAATCTGTTCTTGTAATCACTTTTTTTAATATTGAAGATGAAGTGCAAACAGCGAGAGATGTCTGAATTTAAAAAATATTACAATAATAAAATTATCCCAATAAATATTTTAAAAACTAACTAAACTATTTTAAAACTAATAATAAAATTATCCCAATAAATATATGTTAAAAATAATTGAACATACTGCTTTGCATTTTCAATGCAATAACTACATAAAATACTAGTACACATATAATAATACTTGACGGTTAATACTTGAAATAGGAAAATTGTTTTTACAAAATATTTTTGGCACTACCAGGAATGAAATAGTGGACTAAACAATAGTCTCCCTATCGCTCAAGACCTGTATTCCGTGTTCTGAAAAAATAAATTTGACAACATCATCGTAACTTCTCAGAGGACTTCGAGGGCCGCCTACTTTTTCACCTTCATCTTTTATTTTCAATTTATCCAAATCTAGAGACAGGCAGTCACCGTTGACTTTGCCCTGGACATCGGTCGGATGACAATTTAAATACAAAAACACTTCATCTGTAAAATCAGGTTCATTATCACATACCTTCTTTTTACCGCCTACGACTTTGTGAACTCCGGAAAGATCGGTAATAACTTTCACGGCTTTTCTCGGCGTAGCTCGGATATCTTCCGTAGGTTCGGTGTAATTCTGATTGGGATCGCCACAAAAAGACTTTGGAGCAATGTCGGCAGTTGCGGAGACTTTGTTTGTCAACCTCAATCGTTTTTCTTTGAAATGATTGACGGGTGATTGTGTGCTAGATGTGTAGACATCGTTGCTGTCCGCTTCATCTACTCCGATCAGGTAGTTCATGATCTTGGATGAAATGTGATTGTTACGCGGTTTGGGCACATCATCTTTGAATGATCTGAATTCGCTGGGAGATTTCATCACCACATCGTTTGAGGATGGGGAAGGGGTGGTAATGGGAGGTTTTAAAAAAGAATACTCAGTAAAGGACTTACTGCAATCCATTTCAGTTATGTTTCCATCCAGAGGTGTAAGCGTGTACAAAGAGAGAGAGAAGTACATTATGTTAGCTGCTGTTCCCACAACTTTTCTTAAATCTGAATTTCAAAAATGATGAATCAAAAATCACAAAAATAAAATTCGTATTACAGAAAAACCTTGTTAATTCGAAATTCAAGGGACCCAAAAAAAAACTTTACGAATTACGCGGAACCCCGTTAATTCAAAATTCAAGGTAAAAAAAAAAAGTTTTTAGTTTAGTGAAAAACATCTGTATTTTTGCATATTTCAAGAAATCATTTTGAAAATGCAATATTTATTATGCTAATACGAAGACCGCGACATTTATGTTACTAAAGTACCTGATATTATATATTTGTTGTTCTCACTTGCAAAAAAATCGAAATATTTTCCAATTTCGTTAAATTTAAAAAAAAAAAATTATAAACTTAAATGTATTGTTATTATGCCGCAAAGGACTAAAAATTGTTTAGAATTATTTCGAAAAATCAAAAATCGTCATGTGTTTGCTAAAATCGCCAAAAATCGTAAAACTCTGAAAAAAAACATAAATTTTGTGAAAAACGTCTGCATTTTTGCATATTTCAAGAAATCATTTCGAAAACGCAATATTTATTATGCCAAAACAAAAACCGTCACATTTCTATTACTAAAGTATCCAAAATTGAATATCTGTAGTTCTCATTTGCGAAAAAAATCGAAATATGTTTTCCAATTTCGTCAAATTAAAAAAAAATTTAATTATGTGAACTAAAACGCATTGATTTATTGCGCAAGGGGGCTAAAAATTATTTCGAATTATGAATTACCGGGGTTTTCGAATTATCGGGGTTAATCTACTATGAAATTAGCATTTTGGGACTTATGGGTTTTAAAGAATTCGAATTATGGCAAATTTCGAATTAAGGGGGTTTTACTGTATTCAAAAACCTCATTGAAAACAGACAATTAACAACTATACCAATTATTAACAGAATATTCGGAATAATAAAACTGAATTCGATAAAAATAGATTAAAGTATAAAATTATTCAGATGGTTATTTAAAAATAAAATATTTGGATTTCATTTTACCATTTTTCTCCACATTTTCTAGGCGATTTAAATGATGCTACAAAAAAAACTTATTTAACCATAAAATTATTCAGGGTAATAAAAATATATTCTTGACTTTTCAGGATGGTTACAAGACGTGTCTTCGGTATTAATTGCTAACAATACTGATGATATGATACCACATTGAAATTTCAGTACATATATGTTTTACAAAATATACGGTGTTCAATTTTATATGTTAAGACAATGTCAAACATCCAAAAAAATCTTCAAATCTCTATAATAAAACAGTGAAATATATAGGTATACAGCTTCAACAAATCATTACTATAATTCTAAAATTTTAAAATTTGTTTTTTGAAACACTGATTGTTAGTTTCTCAAGAGAAAAAGAAGCAGATTCAGAGTATATATATATATAGTACATTAAAATATTAAATTTATTTATTTCTGTCATACAATATTAGAAATTACTTACAAACAGTTTTCTACATTATCTTCTCCTTTCTCTCATATATACAAACTACTCTACTAACTTGTATTCTCTTTTAATTACTTGGTTGGCGAATCCTGAGAAATTGCTGTTCCTTTATTCTTATATTTAGGTTTCTCATTGGGCCTGTGTATTTACTATCACAATCTCCACAAGTAATTTCATATATCCCACTCTTATCTAATGATTTATTTTTTGTTTTTGAATTAAGAAGGATTTTACCGATGTTGTTATTAGTATTAAATGTGGGTGTAATATGTACGGGGAAATTGTATGCCATTTCAATGAATAATATTATATCTTCTCTTTGAATGTCAAAATTATCAGTTTCCCATGGTGCATTAACTATATGGTTTATTGAAGTTTGAAATGTTACATCAATTTTTATTGTATGTATGTGAAAAATAAAACCATATTTACATGTTCTGTGTTCCTGCGCCGTATAGCTGGTTCTGCTTGATGTAGGCAATAATGCTGTCATCTATCAGGTACTTGACGCTCTCTCCTCGCCTCAGCAGCCTCCGGATCATTGTGGAGCTCACCTCGTTGGGCACCCAGTTGGTTACAATTGTAATATTGCGCTGGAAATCGTATTTCAAATATTAAACTGTTATTCTACCTGATAGTGGAGACAAATTTATCTAGATGTACAGAATTTGAGATGTCTAAATAGTAATAATTTCTCAACATTTTTTAACCATTTAATTGAGTGACAATAATTTGAATAAATAGAGAAATAGCCCGAGACTCTACAACACCTTACCCAAAAAATTGAGGAATAATAGAAATGGCAGTCTCTTTAAGAGACAAATTTATTTAATAAAATTTTAATTTTAATAAAAGGAATTAATTTAATTTGTATTTATCAAATTCTTATAAATAAATTAATTGTGTCTAAAAAAAAGAACTAAAAAAATGTAGATTAAGAAAAATTTTCGGAATAAATATATAGAAAATGACTCACCTTAAATCGAGTAAGAACGTCAGAGTCATAAATAAATTTCTCTGGGTTGGAACCACTTCTGCTAACCACCACGAGCCCGTGTTCTCCCAAAATGTACTCCAACTAAGGGCAGAGAACGTTAATAAAAGAAAGAAGAAGAATAAATAGTATTAGGTTGTGAAATGAACCTCAATTTTTTTGAATTGTTGTGATGATTGATTGTGAATTGATTCCTATTATATGATGTACAAATGCCTTTTAGTAATGTAATTTTTATTACAGTTATTAGAATAGTGCTTACATATGCATCTGAGACAAAAACTGTTCAAGAAGGAGTGTGCACTGGACGTTTTTGAATATTTTTGATGTGTGTAATTGTGTAATGTGATGTGAATAATTTTGATGCGTATCTTTGAAAATGAATTTTGGCATAATGATATTTGGCTAATTTCGGATAACGATAATATTTGGCGTATAAGAATGAGCTCTATTTGTTAAATGAGATAAACGTCTAGAGGTTTATTAAAATGGGAAAATTTCAGTGATTGGGGCTATGTAAAGAGGATAACTGAACAACAATCACCAAACTAAACTGAACACAAGATCAATAGGGCATAGAAGCTCAGGAAAGCTAAGGTGAAATGGCAACATCTTCAAAGACATATCTGTAATGGAAATCCAAAGCTAGAGAAAGGCAGTGTATAAGGCCAAAACTCAACAGGGGTTGTAGAACTAATAATGATGATGAAGACAACCACCAATATTGAAGTACAAAGCTGAGACTTTCGCTTGGCCCGTCCGATTTTTAGGATTAGAAGGAAAAGTGAATAGGATAGGAGCGGCAGGTACAAGGATGTGAAGGACCACAATCAAAGGTTACGGGATGTGAGGAATGCTCGACTTATCCGATAGCCCCATTGAGATAATGCGTCAGCTTCCACAACTTTGAACTAACTGCGAAAATATCAAAATTCTCAGCTCTGGTCAACAGAAAAGATTTGGGCTGCTCCATATTTTAGTTCAAAAAATGCACAAGTTATTTGGCGCTCCAACAAAATACAGTGTGAACCACAATTTGGCTCTCCATAAGCAACTCTAACAAATTCAAAACTAAAGTAAATCGAGGGTGGATGGCGGAAAAATTGAAAAAACCTAGACATAATTTTATTGACAATGTGTCAATTAATAGTTCAATCACGCCTGTTGTTGTGGTGCCTCTAGCTGCTGTCTCGTTCAGCAGTAATCATGCGGCACTCAAGAGCCACCATTTAATCATGACAGATGGTTTAAACATTCAACATTTAACAGAAAAAATAAACTCACATCTTCGTCCGACCACAATCCTGGAACTGAAAACGACTCCAACAAGTCGGCGCCGCACAACAGCTTCAAGCGAATTTTACTGGGTCTCGATCCAAAATGGTCTGTCTCTTGACCGTTATTATTAATGAATGCAAAGTTGCCATTGTCCACATCTTCGCTGTTTCCGGTTGACCTATTCAGTACGGCATCTGGCAACCAGGACGGGGTCGTGCCGTCCAATGCATCATTATTAATTCTGTCATTCAGATATGCATTCATATAATTCTGAAAGAAGAAAAACTTTAAAGGAAAATCTATAACACTTGGATAATTTTACATGATAGCATTTCATATCAAATACCAGGGGCGTGCAGTGAGAACAAGAAGCCTGACTTTTTCCTAAGCATATACATATCTTGAAAAGAAATCGAAATAAGATAGAAATCTCGTAATATTCCTATCACAATAATTAACATATTATTCAGATTTTAATAATGCAAAATATTCGGAATTAAATATTTAATTTTGATTTTTTTTTCCAAATATGTTTAAATAAAAAGTCATGCTCTTTGTTCTCACTGCATGCGCCCGTCAAACACTCTATGCACCTTATTATAGACATCATTTAGTGATTTTTCATTGATAAATAAGGGGTTTAAATATCCAAAAAATTGAAATAAATGTTTTGAACCAAGAATTACTAATTTAGAATGTACTGAATTCGAGATTTTATAGGAAATATGGATCTATGCCCTTCCAAAATCGTGTTTCCTAATTATCATTAAAAGCAAAGGCAGTAATATTCACTTCAACCAATCAACACCCAAGGATATATTACATGACAAAATGGCTGCTTCATACTAAGGCCCGGTTGTATCAAGTTGGATTAAAGTAAAAGTTTGTTTAAAACATAGATTTTTACGGAAACGTTTTGATTGTTGATTGTTGATGAAACGGGTTGTTTGATTGGTGGAGGATGCAAAAATCTATGCTTTAAAAGAACTTTTACTTTAATCCAACTTGATGAAACCGGGTCTTAGTGGGAATAGATGTCAATTTTAGACTGAAACATCAAAGCAAATACAGCAATATCCCATTATATAAATAGCAAAAACAGCAATGTCCACTATTTGATAGCAAACACGGCATTATCTATATTTAAAGTTATATTTAAGTTAGTTAGTTTAAAGTTGTATGTATACATATGTAAGAGGAAAATTAAGGTGGCATTTGTTTTTAAAAACTTATTCCCAATAAGACGTAGGTTTCATAGATTCCAGAAAAAAATTCTTTAGTAGTAACAGTTTTTTTTTTATTTATCTCAGAAACACCTCAGTGATATATTGCTGCCTTTGGTTTTATGCCCCTCAAATAAAAATGTATAATAGTACTGTCCGTGGGAGAGAATTTAAAGGAAGGTACTTTACAAAGATGCACAAATGAACAATTTGACATGAAATATTATGAAGAACTTGAAATCAGTCAGTGAGTCATTCTCTTGTTTGGTACAAAATCCCGACAATAATAAACAACTCTGTCACAACATAAATGTATTTTTTTAAATTTATTAAATACAATTAAAACCTCACTTCTTTACAGTTTCTAAAACTTTTGAGATGATATTATTATGAGAAGGTATCATCAAAACTGTATTATTAAACAAAACAAATATTAACATTTTTAAATACCACTACATCACGAAAATGGAAAGGGACAGGACAACAAAAAAGAGAATGACCCCAGTATTCAGTAATGGTATTGATTGTACTTATGCCATTCCAAATGTAAATATACATTTTTCTTTTAAACTCTTTATCAGTCGTTATTTTTCAACCATGAATTTCAAAACTTTAATCTGATAAGTGACATTACAAAAGATAAGTCAGAAATATTTAAAAAAAATTATGTTTGGAGTTATGACGATAAACTTTAATGTTGCTTATTTCCATTACTGTCGACATTTCACCCAAAGTGTAAAGCATATTTTCTATTTGAAATTGCATGAAGAAGACTCCCCCAAAGTTTTTGCTACTAGCTATGAGACACCCTGTATACTGTTAAGTATTATATGGATGTAGTTATGCAGAAAAGAACCAGGCTACAATTTTGGTAAAAATGAGATGTGTATTAATGTCATAGGACAGAGTAAGGTTAATTCTATGTTTTACTAAAACCAGCCAAACTGCTTTCATACAAAAATTCAAAGTAATCGCCTTCCGAAATATTTATTGATCGCAAAAACAACATTTTGACATCTGCAGAAAGCGCCCACACCACTTAAAACACTTTTAATATGACTATTCCTTAAAACATGTTCACCAGAAAACAGTTATTTAGTTATATATTTAGTATTATTATATAGTTTAAAAAATACATATTCACATGGTAATAATAAAAATCCCATACAAATATAAATTTACAAATACAAATATAAATTTAATTACTAGATATTCATAATACATAGATAAGTAACTCTAGCAGTTTTCTGCAGAATGCATATTTGACATAACAAGATCAGACAGATGAAAAAACACCAATATTTCTGAAAATTTACACTTAAATCCACTTTACAATTATTAGAAATTGACATTTATATATTACTAGCTGTGCCCGCACAGCTTCGCACATGTAGATTTTTATTACACTGTTTGGATCGTCATAGAACTTTCGCGAACCTTCTAGAACATTCTCCTTCCAGAAATTTCAAGAAATTTATCGAATGTACAGGAATGTAATGGTATGGACAAATTGAAACAATTTTTAAACCACCTCAATAGCACACACCCAAAAATCAAATTTACAATGGAAGTAGAAGAGAACGGTCAACTCCCCTTTCTAGACGTTTTATTAACCAAAACAGAAAATGGCCGCCTCTCCTACACAGTTTACCGTAAACAAACTCACACCAACCGCTATCTACACGCGACCTCGCATCACCATCCCGCTCAGATAACCTCCGTAGCAAGAACTTTAATAAATCGATCTATTAAACTAACGGATCAATTCAATCATAATAAAGAAATAATGAATATAAACAATATTTTACAACAAAACGGTTATAAAAAGAATTTATTTCACAGAGCGCACAAGCAACCGAAGAATAACAACAACCCTGATACAAAGGGGCAATATTTAAGCACGTGTCATCTACCATACATTCGAGGAGTTACCGAAAGATTGAGCCGGGTACTAAGAAAGAAAAATATTAGAACAGTCTTTGGAACGGACCGCAAAATTGGGGATATATTATCTAAACCAGTAGACAGGCCGCCAAACGAACACATGGGCGTATATTCTATCCCATGCAAAGATTGCCCACAAACATATTATGGCATGAGCAATCGCAGAATATCGCATCGTATTTCGGAACACGAACTGGATATAAAAAACAAGAAAACTACCTCGACCCTAACGATGCACACTATGACCGAAGGACATCGCATAGATTTCGAAAATGCACAGACAATTGCAAAACTATCGAATAACACACACCGTATACTCAGAGAGGCCCTAGAAATTCACAAACACGATTTATCCATGAACACAAGAGACGATGCTAAGAGATTACCTGCTACATATCATACAGTGATTAACAAAACAAAATATAAAATGAATCAAATGTTGAAAATAAAAATAAAAACATCAAACGAAAAGTACTTACCCCGCTTTCGCCACCATTACCACCATCCCTACGGCGAAGTCAGAGAAATCAAATATTTATCTCTGAACTGTCAGAGAGACCAGCTTGAAAATGGTTATCCAAGTATAACCGAAATATAGCACAAAAAATAAGAGATATGATATTAAATATATTATATATCTATGACTATATATAGACTATATATATATAATATATTTATGTATATATATATATATATATATAGATATAGTAGATATAATAGATATAGATATATGGAGAGATAATATTTCTCTTCATACATTTTCCATTGTTATGTGCCGTTTACATTATTGTTTGAAAATATCAATTCTGCTCAGCTTCCTCACACCTTCTGGCAGGCTATTATACCCATTCATTCCGTTGTTATAAATACAGTTTTGTGTGTTTGTCTTTTATCTGTTTGGAATACTTATTTTGTTTGCGTTTCTTGTATTATGTCTATGTATCTCTGTGTTTTATTTGATCTTACTTTCAAAATATTTTGGCATTTTGCCGTTTAATATTTTGTGAATGAATATCATTGTTTTTAATTTTAATCCTTGTTTTATATTACTCCAATTTAAAATTGAGTCTTTAATTTTGGAATATCTATTTCTCTGTAGAATTATCCTCATTGCTCTAACCTGTTGAAATTGTAATTTTCTTATATCTCCTTCATAACAAAATAGTGGGGCAAATTGAAAATGAGTAGCAATTATTGATTTATATATTGTTATCCCTGTTTCTTAGGTTAATTTTGGTCTTATTCTTCGTAAGAATGATACTTTTTTGCAATTTTCTTATTTATGTATTGAGAATGTTTTTCAAATTAATTAATTAATTTTAATTAATTATTTTATTTAAAATTTTTAAAAAAGACGACGAATCGGCGATATACAATTCACACACCTACACACCCGATGGTTCTCAAACTGACGATGTACTCCAAATATATGGAATATTACCCGAAGGTGACGATATTTTTTTTTTGGAAGTGGTGATCGAAAACTGAGAAAACGTGACGAATTTGTAACGTCAGAGAAAAAAACATTTAACATACTACATTATGACAAATTAGTCAACGACTCATACATGGAAAGGATAAAGAATATTAACTATAGGGATTTTAATTTATCGTTATGGACATTATGAACAAACATGATTTTTAATTTAAGTATACAAATATGTTTTATGTTGAAAAAATTGACATATTTTATATTTTTCTAAAAAACATTTTAACTACCGGAGTGTTATTAATTAATTATTCATTAGTGATGGCAAAATTTTAAACTAAAGTGACAAAAGTTTATTTAAGTGCACATAAAATGTAAACTCTATTGCTTGACCAACGTAAATTGGCGTGCTGCGACTTAGGAACTAAAACCCGCCCCGCCCGCACCCGGCGGTAACCCCTCGCCCTGTCATTCAGTACAATTTTGTATTTGCTCGGGAGCTGTGACATCTTGATTACCAATATACACTGTACAATAATTATCATGTCCAAAACATCCTATACAGTCCGGGATGTTTGACAGTTTGACAGATAGAACGGCCGCCATTACTGCTTGACCAAATTTCTGTTAAAGGCTACGACACCAGTCACCGGACATTCTGTACATTATGTATTGTGTAGTAAATTTACACCCTGGCAGCTTCTGTTACGCGACAGGGACGCCCTCCCTCGCACGCCAATTTATAGTGGTCGCATTCTGGAAGAATATTAATATTATCATTTGTATCATTGAACTTCATAATATTTTCAACGCGCGCCGCTAGTATAAGATCGCAATGAAGTCTACCCACAGAAACCGCGAGTTAGATCGTGGTAGTTAAAATATCATGACCGATAAAAGTTATGGTAAAATTTAACTTTGCGGTTGGCGCAATTTTAAATTTTAACACAAAATGTAATGGCCGCTGCGATGTGAAATAAGGTTGTAGTAAATTCTATAAAATTCAGTGACTTAATTTACGACCAGGACACTTATTTTTCGGTCCGTTAGGTAAACCTCGTAAATTTTCAAAAAATTTATGGACCACGTTTATTGTTTTTTTTTTTTTTTTTCAATTCCACAGAGTCAATGGTCCGCGCTCCATTGTTTTTAAGAATACTAAAACTTTTAGTACGTGCACTCCAGCCGTATTGGTATATTATATACATTATTTATTATAGTACTTTGTTTTTTTTTAGGCTTTGTACTTTCTCCTCTTGTGTCGTCAGAGTAAAAGTATTTATACGCGCAATCATTCAATACCGTTAAGAATATTTTTGTGAGAAATTTTGCACAATTAAAACATGATTTAAAATTTATGCGAGATATAAATAAAATTAAAAACCTTTATTGGTTCGTTTTTAATAAATATATATTATTAAAAAAAAAAAACAAAATTTAAAAAAATCAATTTTATTTTATCGTACTGAAAGTGTTTGATTCACAGCCTAAGCTGCGGATAAAATAAATACAATGGTTTGTAAGAAAATTTAAAAAAATACATTGTAAAAATTATTAAACGATTTGATGCAAGAATAAATACTTTAAACCCATTATAAATATGTCTTAAACATTCGCGAGGGGGACAATCTTCCGCTGTGATGATGAAGGAGTTTATTCATATCTGTACAATTCTATTATCTGTGTATAAAAATAATAAAAAACTAATATACTAGAATAATTGTATACCCTAAACACATACTTGGGCAAGCACTTTTTCTAGGAAAAAATATTTTTTCTCATATTTTCATAGCTTTATATGTTTTCAGAATATAAATATTACATACAAAAAAAAATTTATATACTTTCGTTGCTTCACGCGGGCCTAAAATGATTATTAAAAAATGCTATTAATATTTTTAATATGTAAAGCATTAATTTTGGGGTTAGACATTATAACAGTGTTAGTTAAATTAGTAAAAACCACTACCAGATTTAAGGTCTACCGGTTTCAAGACGTACCCGTCTCTTCGTCAGGACCAGCACTACACTACTATGTTCACAACACTATACATCACAACCATAGTATTGATAACCTTTCACCAATATTTATCACATGTGTCTCGAAACCGGTAGACCTTAAATCTGGTAGGGGTTTTAGTAATTTAGCTAACTTTTATGAAACATCCAGTTGACTGCAGTCCAGGGTGAGGTTTATGAATAATTACTTAATTAAATTTATTAACTTTTGTATATATATTTATCAAACAATAAGCGTGCAATGAATTTTAATATCCTTTTTTATTTTAAATGATAGTGTATATTTTCAATGAGTGAATAATTTAGTCTTTAAATAATTTTTTCAAACTAAATATTATCAATAGTTAACTTAAATAACACCATTAGTAATAACAACTAGAATATATTAAAAAGAATAATACATTTAACGTTGTTTCGTTTATATATTGGATGTTCAGTATTAAAACAATTTAATTTAAACACTAGGCGACAACAGTTCTAATGTGGCCTCTGAAGTTGATGGGGGTCTCCATTGGAAATGCTTAGGCTTACATATTAGTACTTAACAGTGAATTAAAACTTACTGTTTAAATAAAATTATTTTATATTTAGAAGCTTGATACATAACCTTGATTCTCTAGTCTCATGTAGCCGGTTGTTCTATGAGTAATAAATAAACTAACGACAAAAAACATATTTTTTTGCATTTTCCATTTGTCAATTTTTCCACAAAACTATTTAACCTTGAGTTTTAATTTGGTTTAAAATAGCAATTACATAAAATGCGTACAACAAATTGCACAAAGCAAAAACTGAAAATAAAATATGAAATGTCCTACGTAATTTCATTTGTCTATTTTAAGCTGGCAAAATAGAAATTAGATTTCAGACTGGACTGGCACAGTGAAAATGAGTTATGTGTCGCATATTGAAGTACGCGTGGCGAATTGATAAATTATGAGTGAAGCGAATAGTGGCAGCGTGCGCGGAAAAGAAAGGATCGATTGTGTTCACGTGGAAAATATGTCTGAAAAAGATGTAAATATGATTTTCGACATAACCACGAAAGACCTTGCACGATTTGAGAAACAGATACTATGAAACTTGCCAATTAAGATATTTAAAAATGCACGCATGAGCATCTGAAATTTAGTGTTTATTTCGTAACCGCCGGACGCCGGCCGCGATATGATTTTGATTGGTCGAAACTGACATCCGACGTATTCTGCGCCAACCGCTAGCCAGGATTTAAACCTTTTATAAATCCGACCACTAGTGACAGTTGGAAAGCGTGTGTGATGGCGTCTTTTATATTAAGACTTGATATTCTTTTTCGTGTGCTATCCGACTCTGTCAGTTCACATAAGCCTTTCGGAATAGACATATCGATCTGTTCCGGATTCGACGAAGCAAGGAGAATTGGAAATTGAATCCGCACGCGACACTCTAGGAAAACGCTGTAAGTACAAATTGTCAGCTGTGTATATAGTTAGCCTTTGGCCTAGTTTATTTCGCGTTTCAGGAGATCAATCATTATCGGTGAAGATTGGGAAAGGAAATATTTCTTCCCTATCCCGACCCGCGTACGGTGGTGGTGATTCTGTCCGTCATCGTTCAGTATTGGTAGTTTTAAAATATTATCAACGATTTCTCCCTTCATATATATTTTTTTAAATAGAGACGGGAAAACGAAATACGTGTCGCATCCATATTCTTGTTATTACTAAAATAAGCTAAGTTTGTGCTATGAAAATAGGACTAACTTGCTGGTTACCTGGAATAGGGCTCGAACCATCATTATCAACAGCAATTTATAAAAAAAAATATAAATTAAAAAAGTTAACGAAATTCCTGTCAAATTTATTCAATTTTTAGATGCAAAGATGCGCCGAACATCATACAGCTTCAGTAGGAAAATATTAGCTTCAGTAAGATTGTTATGCGGATACAACAAACTAATTGGATACCTTCGCGCAAACGAGCAAATTGTTTCAGAACAAACGAACCATCGACATGACGCAAGCAGAAGGACGCCAAACACCTAATCCGTGTGACAAGTAACTATTCTCTTTGGAGTAGGAAGAGAGAATAGAGCGCCATACTATTTATGCATCTTGTTAAGCGAGCTCGTCGATTATTGACGCTCCTTATAGGAACATCTTCCAGTATCTGGTTAACTTGGTAATGCCAAGTCTTTTTGCAGCCGCCCCCTATTTCTGTTTTTTTTTTTTAATTCAGAGATGCTTTATCTATCTTTAATTTATTTTTTTGTTCTTATTCTGAGATTATTGACAATTTAGATTACACTATGCCTGTCTCCTTGGAATAAATAGTCTATTTCGAGATAAACATTGTTTACAAATTAGTTGTACAACTTAGAAATTTACAAGTGACTAGTACACAAAAAACAAGTGATCTGGTACCTTCTTATTTAAGTTAGGTATATCAATAAAAAATAAATGTATATTAAAAAAAAATTACAGTAGGTAATTAATTACTTTACAAAAAAGTGAATAAAATTAAAAACACATTAATTTAAAAAGGTTCAGAAATAAGTAATTAATAAAGGCACTAATTTGTTTGGGTGAGAGCACCAATTTTAAGTTTTGCTCCCATATTTTTAATCCATTATTTTAAAAGGTATTTCATATTTTGTTTTAATTTATTACCGTGTTATATTCAATCAAACAACTACTTTGGACCATGTTGTTAAAGAGTTTGGATCCAAAGTAGTTAAATCTCATTTTCCCATATGCAGTGTGTGTTCTTGTGATGTGTAAATTAAGTTTGTTTGTTTGTTTGTTCATGTGGGAATTTGGGGACATTTTGAAATTGTTGTGTTTGCAATGTTTGCATGTGAATTTTAAAGTAGCGTTAGCGTATATTTGTCTTGCATCAAAAACATTAAATATATCGTCAGTCCT
Source organism: Agrypnia vestita (assembly GCA_016648135.1). Taxonomy (NCBI): domain Eukaryota; kingdom Metazoa; phylum Arthropoda; class Insecta; order Trichoptera; family Phryganeidae; genus Agrypnia; species Agrypnia vestita. The sequence goes on from JADDOH010004206.1 coordinate 66,243, forward strand.
TGTTAATCACTTCTTACTATTTTCTCCTCATTCATTCGCTTAATGTGATCAAACCACCCAGCAACTCTTTTTTAATTCTATTCACTGTGCTGAGATTAGCTTTACATTCAGAATATTTTAAGTATGTTCAAATTTTTCAGAACAGTACTAGATTTTTGTCACAGGGAAATCATTAATCAATCAAATTAATGATGTCCCTGTGACAAAAATCCAGTACTATTCTGAAAAATTTGGACATACTCTAAATATTATGAATGAAAATACTGGTAAAAAGGAGTTTATTAAAAATTAAAATAATATTTCTAGCGCATCCTAGTGTAATGCTAGTAATTCGGAAGAATTTCATTACACAGATAAAATATATTGCTAACAAAAACTCCAAAATCAATATAGATGTCTCATAAGCGACATCGGTGGTCATTTAAGGGGAATAAAAAATCTTTAGTGCCGGCCGCGCAGAGGATTGTTACAACTCATTTGTGAAACGTGGCGTATAATTTAAATATATACATATATAACTTCCAAAAATAAGTAGACATGGTATAATTATATCATGGGTGGAAAAGGCGAACGTTACATTGTGTAAAGTGATCACTTAAACCAGACGTACGATAGGTCGTAAGCCCTATGTATACCCAAAAGACTTCTAAATCTACTTTCCCATAAAAATACAGTTTTGTCTCTGTGAGACATCTACAATATACATTAATAGCTTTACATTATTTATCTCTATGGATTCGTCACACGTGCATCTAAGTCATCCTATTTCCTACCAGCTTCTGTTTTCACTTCCATACATCAGTTTTGGTAACAGAAATGAAAATCTATTGTGTACCGCTAGTAGGCTCGAGTGACATGTTTATATATTAAATTATCACAGTCAAAGCACCGTTTGCCTTATTCCCTGCGGTCAACTTCTCCTGGGGGTAAGGAAAGCTATAAATATGTCCAGATGTATTTCTCAGCTTTCCTCTTTTATCGCACATATTTCTCAAGTGCAAAAACTAGTCTACTTGTTATTATTAAATATATTAAAAATTAATTATCATACAGTTCTCTTTCTCGAATTCCGTGTAATAACGACCAGAATTTTATGTGATCTTTTCATAAGATAAGGAGCGTTAGAAAGTATATAGGTATGCATTATTAGAACTCACCAATTTATTTATTTGTTTATTTCTTTGTTTATTTTATTGTTTATTTTACATTTGTTAATTTAAATTACTAATAACTGCCACACTAGGTAAAACCTGCTCTGTGGCAGTTATTCTCATTTGATAGTTATGTAATAGCAACAAATAACAATAGTAAAGAAGCATGAACGTAAAAAAGAAAGCAGAATAAAATTTAGTAATATATACAATCACAGAAATACATAAATCTAAAAGAAAGAAAATATACATATAAAATTTAGATAAAAATTTAAGTAGATACTAAAATAAATACTATATTACAGTATACTTGAAATTATATAAAGCAGATTTTGCCTATTCAGAGGTCAATATATATTTTACGATATATTTAACTGCACTATGATAATGCTGAAAATATACAAAATAACACTAAGGGGTAGATACTATTTCAAAGGTCCAAATATTTCAGAGTATAACTAAAAATTAACATTGAAATGCTCAGAAATCTCGAGTATCCTTTGTTTCGGTAAGGCTTAGCGGCAGGGTAGGCCCTAGGGGATTATTGTTAAATCATGTAACAGTATAAACTTGTAAATCACCAGATATGTACCTAATTCATGTCTGACTGATTAATGGGCTTCTGACAAGAACTATCCATAGAAAACATTTTCTACTACCTTTAAAACAATTAATTACCCCTTGGCAGCGGTTCACTCATGAAATAAAGCCAACCTACAACCTACATAGTACCTACATTCTCTGTTACATGGGTACTTATGTATACGTAGGCTTACCATGCGTCCCGGTTTGAGCGGGATTGTCCCAATTTCAAACGTTGGTCCCGACCGTAGTGGCATTTTGTCCCGAACGTTGGGTTACTGCTGGGTAACGGTTACTGTTGGGTAACGGTTACGGTTACCGCGGGTGCGGTAACCCCGTACCGCGCAGCTGTCTGTGTTTTTGCGGGCGACAGTTTAACCCTAGATCACTTAACTTATTTTCGAGCAACACTGTCACTAAATATTAGTCCTACAAACTAAACTCAGTATTTTTCAAAATCAAAGAATTTATTTAGAAAAAATCTACATAAAGTATGGAATATCCACTAAATGAACACATTACTAAACAAAAAGTTCAAAAGCTTTTTGTATGGACAAAAAGAACATATTTTGCGCTTGTTTTATTGTGCTTGAGCAGTACTGTGAGAAGCATCTCCAATTTTTGAAAAAAATTCAATGTCATAATAGCTTATCTTTATTCACTTTTGTGCCGTAATCACTAAACATTAGCCTGAGAGACTAATCAATATAATCTATATATATATATATATTATATGATTATATATAATATATATATATATATGTATATTTATATGTATAATATAATATATTATATATATATATATTAAAGAAACCTGTGTTTCCCTATCCGCCAAGTTTTCTCCACAACCAGCCACAATCACCCACCGGTGGTTATTTATGGTGGTGGATAGCCCTTGGTGTCACATCGAAAATATGCAGTTTGGTGGGGGTGGCTGTGTGGGAGTGGGTGGCGAAAATGTGCTTTCTAGCACATTGTTTTGTTATGGGAAGGCCGTAAATGCTTCGGATTGTTTCAAAATAGGCGCGCCGACTGTGTCGGTGAGTCTAGAAGATTCCGGAAAAACCTGCTCTAGAAAGTTCTGGAAGGAGAATGTTCTAGAAAATTCCCGAAAGTTCTATAAGATTTTAAACTGAGTGGCGCAATGTGTCGGTGTGTCTAGAAGGTTCCTGTACATTCAGTAAATTTCTTGAATGTTCTGGAAGGAGAATGTTCTAGAAGGTTCGCGAAAGTTCTATGACGATTCAAAAAGTGTACTAAAAATATACGCGTGCGAAGCCGCGCAGGCACAGCTAGTATTTTGTAAAATTTCCGGAACCAGGAAGTGTGCGAACGCAATGCTTGTGCACGGGTCACTGATTGGCCGAATCAGGAAGGTACTGAGCGGCCGGGGAGGGAACATACCTAGACAGCGAATGCGTCAGAGTCGTGTTGCCTGTGAGACTAATGTTTAGTGATCTAGGGTTAAGCGGATCACTTCATAGAATAGAACTACTTGGAATGTTATTATAAGGTTGAATGCTATATTTGTGTTATTAATTTTCAAAATGGTAGTTTACGTGCCTCTCATAACCCGCCATTTCTCCCATTAACCTGTGACAGTTCATAATGTATTTTTTGTAGATTTTTAGGTCTAGGTGATATTATTTCTGTTTCAGATGTAAAAGAGATTGTACAACTAAAAATTTGATAGATGTGGTAGTCTATCATGGGTGGAATTGGTGAACGTTACACTGCGCAAAGTGATCACATAAGCTAGCCGTACGATAGGTCATTAGAACTATTGACACTCAAAAAGACTTTTATGCCTACTTTCCCGTACAAAAATATAGCTTCGTCTCTGTGAGATATCTATAATATACCTTGATTAATGATGGGATGAAAATGCAGTATTGTGTTCTTGAAAAATTTGGACATATTTTTCTTTTCTTTTAAATTAAAAAAAAAACATTTTTTGAAATCTTTTTATATAAATATAATATAATATAAATATTTTTTGGATATTTTGGATATTTCTCTTCTACATGAGAGACAAACTCGTGTGTAGGAGAGGAGTATCATTACAGATAATTATTATAGGATAAAATGTATAAACAATTAAGTAATAATTATATGCACTTGAATCTTTTAACAACAATCTAAATTTACACTAATCTATTATATGTACTTGAACCTGTATATCTGTCTTACGTTATTTTTATTTTTTTATATTTTTTTATATCTTGTAAAAGTCCATAAGGGCATTTAATAAATAAATAAAATAAATTAATATGGATAGACAATTAAGTAATAATAGGTAAGTAAATATGTGTGTGTAATATATATATTATATATATATATATATATATATATAATAAAATAAAAAGTTAATTATTTCTGAAGGTATTTTTATATTTTGGAAAATATATTGCGTTCTATAATACTATTTTTAGGAACAAATGGTTCGTGTCTTCGTTATGTTCTATACCTGGTCTATTTTTGAAGGGTCTCGCACATACGGTGATGGCATGGATCGACTTTGCTCGCTCGAGGTTCAAGCCCCATCTCCGACAGCTTAATTTCGTTTTTTAACCGTGATTTCGAACAAAATTACGCACGTTACATGAAGTTACGGGAACAGATGGACGGATGGACAGACAGACAACAAAATTAATACAATTATGATGCCGACCGTGGCCGCGCAGCCGCCAGCATTGGCCTTTAGCTAGCAAAAGCAATCTGCATCGAAAAATCTAAGTAAAATGGAATATTCCTTTAAATTATTTTTAGTAGATTTTTTTAAGCACGAAATTGTTGCAGTCAATGAACATAACACTTTTTCTCATTATAATGATTAATGAACGCGTATTAGTATGAACTTTCTAAATAATATATTTATTTTGAGTAGCTTGTTGGTAGTCAAGACGCTTGCCTAGAGATCTGATGGCTGGTAGGTTGAGTCCCATTCCAGAACCTCGACAAGTTATTCCTATTTTCATAGCACAAGCTTTTGCTTGAAAATAGTAAGAATATTGAAGCGACACGTATTCCGGATTTGAATTTTTTTTTTAATCTACGATCCTTAGAAATTCGACATTTTCGAGTACATGCTTTACTTGGGATCGACTTTATGTAATATTAATGAATTCGCAAGAACCCAAATTTAATACTCGATGTGATTCGAAAAAGTCTCGGAAAATATTGTTTCGTAAAGATAAATGTTTTTATATTATAATATATTATACATGACTTGGAGATTTTTTTTTTTATTTTTTTTTATTTTAGGAATTTCAACAGTACAATTTATTATAATGACATAATGTATTGGATAGTTGTTAGACCAATTATAGAGATTATTATTAAGTCAAAGCAAAACAGAAATAAAAATACAAAGTCATCCAGAAAGGATAAGAGCAAAACCTTAATAAGAAAGAAGAGAAAAAATACATGAAATAGAGAGATGGGAGTGGGAGTGAGAGGGGAAAGTGGAGTGAGGTGTGTGGGATTGTGGTTGAACGGAGTGTGTGTGTATTCTGTGTATGTGGTGAAGATATGGGGTTTTATTTGTATTTCGTTTAGCTCGATGCTTTTTTATATGATCAAATATTATTTTTTGTAAGATCTTAAGTAACGTATTATTATATTTATATTTATATTATTATATTTCTCTGAAAGGGAGTAGGTTCAAGAAAACACGTTAAATCTGTTCAGATGTGACTAGTTTAATATTTTTTGACAAGAATATTTATAATTTTAGGTATTTATAAGAATAATTAAGTTTATTTGTAATATGGAGTCATTTAAGAATCCACTGTAGGTATGGAAATCTCTGGATGATAACAGGGCTTACGGTCTGCCATTGGCTGGCTTAAGTGATCCGATCATTAATTTATTTTTTTATATATATTTATTAATTTTTTGATATTTATTACATTGTAGATATGCCAAACTGCACAGCAGTTTTACCACATTGATGACGAACATTCACCAAAAATGTCGTTATTAAAAATTTGATGCTTCAAATATACTTTACATTTTAAGTCGATGAAATAGTTTGTTAAAATTCAATTTTTTCAATTAGTTTTAAGCTTAAGTCAATTTAAAAATAAATAAATGGTTTACTATTCATGAATTTTCAGCTTCAAACTGCTGCAATTATTATTTCTCTCTCGTAATTTTTTTTAGTGTAAAAGTAAAGGCAGCAATATCCAAAAAATCAAAAAAATATGTTGAATGCAGTCAGCGAGAATAATTAATTTAAAATGTACTGAATTTTAGATTTCATTTATTTATCCCTTCCAAAATCATGTTTCCTATAAATTTATAGGCTATGTTCCATATAAAATTTCGAATTCAGTACATTGTAAATTAGTTATCCTCGGTGACTCCATTTTCTTATTTTACTCCCTTTATATTAACTCGTGGCGTCTGCTTGTCTTCTTGTCTGACGAAAAAATTTTGGATCAATTTTAAACCCCTTTCCCATGATCCAATCGAGCTGAAACTTTGCAAGCAGTCTCTTGGCGACGATTAAGAATATCTGTCAAATTTTCGTTAAAAAAAATTAATAAATTTTTGGATTTTTCAAATTTTGAATGGTTTTTTCATACAACTTATTAAGTTGTATGAAAATATTTCCACGCGTCTGGTAGACGCAAAACTTGATTATAGTATAATTTTGGATTTTTGGAAATTTTTTATTGCATATTATACATATAAAATTTTGCATACAAGATAGCTCCCTGCTGTTTTTGCCTTTATGCCCCCACACATGATTATTAAAATGAAGGGAATAAAACTATGTTTAATAATAATAATAAAAATAGTAAGAACTTGCAGGCTTGTCTCGTGTGCCTACAATAATTAAAAGAAGTACAGCTATTCAAATCTTGTCAAAAAGCTGCAAAATACTAGAATTGAAAATTAACTATTTGTAAGTTACGGAACTTTATGTAAGAGGAATTGAGGAATTGAAAATACTATAAGGAATTGGAATACTACTCCATCTTCAGGAGAATACTATTCACTGTACAAACCAATTCCTGCAATTCAGCTTTCACTTAGTTCCTATTGATACTCGCCCATTCAGTAATAAATCACCATTTAGTGGCTCAATGACGGCTTCACTGTATTCATTCCCTCACTCTCTTTTCATTCTTTATTTTCTTTTCCATTTTCCTCAACCTTCACAAAGAAAATGTAATAAATTTCATTAGATTGAGGTCTATTGTATTCAAAATACATAAGACATATTAAAATAATTGTATTATTTTTATTACTGTTATAATTAAAGTTAGATATTAATGAATTGATAATAGATATCAAGATATATTATAGATCTTCTTTGAATAGTTATCTGGGATATTCTATCATATAATGGGATCCGAAATATCGGCCAGAGAGGTCACATATATACGGCAGAATATCTCAGAAAACTATACACAAAAGATTCTGAGCGGTCGTGAAAACCTGAGAACATTTTTATATTATAGATGTCTCATAGAAACTATTTTTTATATGGGAAAGTAGGTATGGAAGCCTTTTTGGGTATCCATAGGGTTTACGACCTATCGTACGGCTGAATAAAATGATCACTTTACACAAATAACTTTCACCAATTCCACCCAATATAGATTACCACAACTGTCAAATTTTTGTAAGTTGAGGTAAGGTGTGTAAGTTAAACATATAAATATTGTGCTTTGTGTCACAATCAATCTCTCAAAATAAGATGTATCCCCGCGCCGCGACGTAGTTACGTATTTTTACCCAAATTCTGGTGTTTTCGTACTTTCTAGATTATTCTAGTATTTAGGAGAACGCCCTCGTCGCTTCTCAGTTGTTCCAGACATTTCTTGACGTTTGTAGACGTTTCCGGAAGATTGTTGATAATTGTAGACAATTCTAGATTCTACGATAGTGTAGTTGTTCTAAGTGACATATTACCAGGGGATCGGACATTCGTAAATTATTTTAGCATCTCGTTACAATACTATAATATAAAGACTGGCTTTTATACTATAACTAGCTATAACCCGTCAAAAATGACGGTTTTTTACATGCCGGTTCTTAAAGAATAAGTATTTATTTATTTATAACCGACACCCACGGAATAGAAATAACGACTTATATGAGAATATTTAAAAAAAATTTCCCTGCCGGCAGTTAATGGTAATATTTTAAATACTGGCGATTGAACTGGGCGGAACATTAAACGGTTCGCGTCTTTGCTAAGTCCTATATGTACTATAATTTTGACCGTTCACGCATGCTCGGCGGTAGCAACGACGCTAAGTTATGGCCGGTTCGGGTTTGTTGGCCGAGGGTTGAAGCACCATATCCGGCCGTTTAACTTCGATTTTTAGCCATGAATTCTAAAGAAATTACTGATGTTACACGAAGTTACGAACTGACAGATGGACAACGAAATTGTTATAATTGATATAAAGAAACATGCAGTAATAAATAATGACCAAAATCTGACAGGAGGAACATCGAATGTTAAAGATCTAGGTGCTAGATTTGTATGCAACCTTACATTTCACGATCACATAGAGACGATCAGAGGTAATGCTTTGAGAATGTTAGGATTTGTTCTGCGTACTGCCAGGATTTTCGAGAATACCTGCGTACTGAGAACTCTTTACAACTCCTTGGTGCAATGTAGACTCGAGAGTGGCTCGATGGTTTGGGGGCCACGTGAGAGTAAGTACTCTCTTATGGTGGAGAAAGTCCAAAATAAGTTTCTGAGATACCTCTACCTGAGAGAGTACGGGCATCATCCTTGGCTCTACCCAACCGAGTTTCTCCAGGGTATGCTTGGGTATAGTAGTTTAGAGACTAGAAGAATGTGTATTTGATTACACTATATTTCTTTATAGGATCGTAAATAGTTTGATTGATTGCCCCCAGATTATTAGTCTGATCGACTTATATGCTCCATCGAGGTCATCAAGACACAGTGCATTGTTCTATTATAGTGGAAATGTCAGAACTAATGCATTAGCAAACTCTGCAATTCCCAGATTACACTCATTAGGGAATGAGCATGCAGAGGCGGCTGACATTTTTGCTGATAGTATAACTGTTTATAGGACAAAGCTGATACAATTGTTTACAACCCAACAAAATGGAAATGGACAATAAATCTTTCTATTTTACCTTTAACTATTATTATTTCTACCTTTAACTTTATTATTATTTTATCTTATGTTTTTATGTTTTTCTGTATTATTATTATTATTATTAACTTTTAACTATTATTATTGTAACTTTTAACTGTATTTTAATTTTAACTGTCTTATGTAATTTAAAAAAAAAATTATTCTGTGTATTGTAAAAGCCCATAAGGGCGTTAAATAAATAAATAAATAAATTTTTATCGATTGTTGCGCGGTATGATCGATAATACTGAAATTATGCAGAGCATTGGTTTGTATGTTATTATATTATAGATTTCTTCACATTCCAATATACAGGACCAACCTGCCGATAGTTATGCCTGTTGGAAGAGCTACAGCTATGTTGAATAAAATCGCTTTGGATATTGATATATTCCATGTGTCTGAAGGGATTTTCCGAAATCTCAATTCAGGATTCTCCTACAAATTTGACCAGTTTGTTATTTTTATTTTTATTTTGTTGTCTTATTTTTAATTTATATATAAAATTATATCTTCATAATATGTAAGCATTGAATTCAAGTTTGTAATATAGGTACATATTATTGAATAAATAAATTGAATTGAATTGAATTGAACAATGCGCTTCATATTCGTAAATATCACATTCCTGGGAAATAATTTAATATAATAATTGCATTTCTTTTTATAACGGAGATATATTTTTCTTATTTAAATGTCGCTGAAAATGCCAGCAGGGGAAATAATGAGCCAAGGAATTGTTAAAGGCATTTTATGAAATAATATATTCAGCAAAATGTTATCATAGGCAGTGCTTTGAAAATATACTTTCAAAGCCTGACAAAAATAAATAAACCCATTTTTACTTTTGATGTGCAGAAATCTCTTCCTCTCCCTCCCCCCAAACTCCCCTTCCGCGCCCCTCTAAATTTCTCACTTGATTAGTCTCAGAAAAATACACGACAAAGACCAAAGAAATTCGACATTCTCGTTACCACGGAAACTGCATATTTTATTCGGTTCCTATAAACGTCAAGCTTATAAAGTCTTTTCTCATAAGTTTGCGTTCTTTTAACCTTCGCCATACGGTGTCATATCAATAATTGAAACACGCCTTCCGGCGCTGAAAACCCAGTGCACATATAGACTTTTGCAACTTTTAAGTCGGATTAAAATGAATATTTTACACTTATTGCTTATACACGCAACGATCCATGGAGAGATCCACGCTTGGAGTAAGCCCAAGAGATAGAATTAGAAACGACGAAATTAGGCGCAGAACTAGAATAGTGGATATCATGGATCGTGTAGCGAAGCTAAAATAGCAATGGGAAGGACATGTTGCAAGGCAGGATGCTACAAGATGGCCTCCCAGAGTTATGAAATGAAGACCTTGGGAGAATAAAAGAGGCATCGAAAGACCTCAAAAGAAATGGACCGACTATATAGCCGCTGTGGAGGGAAAGAAATGGCTACAATTAGCAAACAACGAGGAAGGATGGAAGGGTATGGAAGAGGCCTGTATCCAGCAGTGGAGAAATGAAGACTGATGAAGAAGAAGAAGATCGCTTATACAGAGTGTCTCGTAGTTAGTAGTAAATACTTTAGGTGAGTATTTTAGCATTAAATTTTGAATAGAAAGTATTTTTTACACTTTGAGATTTGAAATTACGTTACGGAGATAAGCGATATGAAAGTTAGCATTTTTTTCAACATCTCTGGCTTATGTTTTTAAAACGTTAGACAACCAAGAAAGTAATTAATATCGAATTTTGAAAATTCATGTCCTTTGATGAAGTCAAATAAAATGATTAAAGCCTAGCAGAAATTTGAAAAAAAAAAACTTTTGTGAAGTTTTTGGTATTTCAACTTCTTTACTTCTTCATTATTTGCTTCTTTTTGTGGAGCATCCAGGCCTGCCCGGACGCTAGTCTCTCGAGTGTGCAAATGAACCAATCACGCTCGAGGCGATCCGCCAATTAGAAGCCCGATTCGACCGGCGAGGTACCGACAAGCAGCACGATGTACCACCACCTCACTGTTTTGTCGACCTTCGTTCAGTACGACACGCGCAAATTTACTCGTCCTGTATTATTGTAAACCTATTTTTCATCCTGTATTACTTCCCGCCTTAGCTTGCCACATACACCCTCAACACTTTTAATTCACGCAAATGTCTTCAGCGTCACATTTGCTATTTATGTAGATTTCATGTTTCGAGGGATGGACATGACCTTTCCGCACCTTTCGTTTCATTCACGTGATAAGTTTAATCATAGCATATATTTCGCGATACACACAATCTCATCATCTTCCAAACTTTCTTTCCAGGTAACTATGTACATAACACAAACATAAACACGCGTACGATGTTTACAAATAACCGTAAAAAAATTTAGTCCCCATTTTTTAATAACTCGTATCAAATAATACTTATCCATTATTCTAGGTAGGGTTATGTTAGGTAAGGTTAAGTTAGGTTAGGTTAAGTTAGGTTAGGTTAGGGAATATTCGGTAAGCAAATGATATAATACTTTATTCTAAATTCATTCCTAAATGGGCATGGTAAAAGAAAGGTTAAAAACATTTCAATATTTACAGTTCTCTTATAATCGCTTAAATTAGTTTAATTGTACATGACAAACATACTCATATTGTTTACATGTCTAAAGAGAATTTGTCATGATCTCTACTACAGTAGATCGTCCTCATATTTAATTATATACACCTCAAAATGTCTGCGAATTTTCAGGTGGAGTATTTAATTAAAACCCTGTGTATTCTTTTTAATTTTGTTAAGTAATTACCTTTATTAATTAGGAAGCACTCATTGTTTAACGAAATAAGTTAATTAAACAGTGTTGTCACAAATTTATTTCTGACCTGCGAAAACGGAGTTATCTAAACGTGAATGTACCTATAAATTAATGTATTAAAGCCTTTACGTTTTGCACGAACAATTAATTTGAGTGGGACAGTTATCATAAATAACCTCGCTGGATTGTCACTCTACAATTTTAAATTATAATATAGTAACAAGATGGTGAACCCTTCTGAATACTGACAACAATACATCAGCATCGACACAACGCAGGGTCAGGTGACCGCAAACCGTGAACGCAGACTCCAAATATTACGCACGCAATGCTGGGTCAGTCATTTGTGATCGCATTCTCTCGAAGATTTCATTTTACACTTAAACATTATTTTGGAATCGTCTAGAACGCTTTAGAATAAATCTCACGAAATAATTTATCTATAAAAGGCATCAAGCAACGCGGGGTCAGGCAATTCGTGGTACATTGACAGTAATAAGTGCGACATTTCAAACGTTATCTCAACCGTTAAAACCAGTGTGATCAGTGATTCATGACACTGATATTACAACACGCGACACCAGCGGTAATAAATACCGGGGCGAGAAGTTTCTACGTGCGAATATTGAACGAAGCTTACCATAACGCGAAAAACAAGAGTAACACCGTTAATTAGCGCGAATTAGGGAACAGCATAACAATAAGTATCTAAAACATCCACACATTATCAAATTGTATAATGTGTGGATGTTTTTACAATGGATTCAAGAACATTTCATTGTGTAGAGTGATCACTTAAGCCAGCTCATACAGTGTGTAAGCCCTGGGCCATCGTATAATAGACTTTCATACACGTTTCTCGTATAAATAGCTTCGTCTCTATGAGGCTTCTATAATTTATCTTAATTAAATAATAATCCCTCAATGAACAAATCCAGTAATTGTGTTCTCCAAACCTACATATAAAAATATCCATTTTTTATTTCTTCAAAGTTCCCTTTTTGGAACCATTTAATAAACAAAATAATTTATACTTTGTTTTGACCACATTTAAATTTGGTTGTAAAAAAGTAACCCATAAAAACCAAATTTTTAGTATACTCCCTTTCTCATTTACTAGTTGAAACTTTTTTTTTCGCTTAACCTACGCGTTGGGCTTCGGTCGGACGACGCTACGAAAGGGAGTAATAAAAAATATCCAAAAATCCAAAATGATACTATACTCAGGTTTCGCGTCTACCAGACGTGTTGAAATATTTTCAGACAACTTAATAATTTGTACGAAAAAACCATTCAAAATTTGAAAAATCTAAAAATTTATTAATTTTTTTAACGAAAATTTGATAGATCTTCTTGATCGTTGCCACGAGTCTGCTTGCAAAGTTTCAGCTCGATTGGATGACGGGAAAAGGGTTAAAAATCGATCCAAAGTTTTTTCGTCAGATAAGCAGTTAAGACGACAAGTAGACAAGCAGATGCTACGAGTTAAAAGAAACGGAGTAAAAATTCAACATGGTTCGGGATCAAAGGTCCCTTTTTCATGACAATGAATGGAGCTGCAAAATTGGATTGCGGGAAAATATCTTTCATTTGTTCTACTAAATTTATGGTTGGTTGGAAAAATTTGCTTACTGGCGATAAACCTTTATAATATCACTAGCTCACATGCGCGGCTTCACACCCGTAGATTTTTAGTAACTTTTAGTCACATTTTATCAATTTATACATAGAGTTTCATTCCATAATATAAAATCCACCAATCTAGGCCACACACTCACAAACGTGGCAAGAACGCCGCGTAAACAAAACCGAGGCACTTCAGGGTACATGAGTCTATACAGGTCATCGCACGGTCATCATACACACACAGCTAGACAAGAGAGTTCTTTGTTCGCAAAATATATAAAAACTAGCCATATGGGCATGTCAGTCTCTTAGCGACCTCCGGCGTAAGCCGGAGGCCCTGGTCCGTCGAGTCTTTATCATTGTCTTTATTATAGTAATTATATATAACTTGTAATTGTTTTATCGAGCGAATAAAATCATCAAACGATTCACGAGTTCGGAGAATTCCAATCACAGGACGGGTGGCCGAAAGGTGGCCAGTGATGAAAGCGGCCTTCTCATTCATCGATCACCACAAACTGATGATTACCGACGCTCACCTTCTTTCAACCCCCAATGTGTATACCACCCTTTACATAAAAATAAATATCGTCATTGACTTTTTATAG